>VRLP01004332.1:0-50439 GCA_009660295.1 Lophius piscatorius | reverse complement strand
TCATTCATTCATTCATTCATTCATTCATTCATTCATTCATTCATTCATTCATTCATTCATTCTTTCATTCATTCATTTTATTGGCAGACAATGTTTTTGTGTACTTGAATCTTCTTTTAAAGAAAAACATGCCAACTGTTCCAACATTTTCATTCATTAAACACACCTCCACTACTTTTCCTTGAATAAAAATCAGAGCTTATACAAAAGTTGATGAAACTATGACAAATGTAGTCCGTTGGACAATCTGTCCGCGGTTCCACCGGTGGTCCCTCTGCGTCCCTTTACGACATCAGCCAGTATTCAGGGACAAAGAGTTGAGGACGCACAGCTGAAGCCGCACCAGGGGACGCCTTTCATGGCGTCCTGTCACTGTAGCTTATCTGGGGGCTATACATGTTACAACAGGGTGAGCCATACATTCTGTGACACCCAGCAGACTCACGTGATGCAGGTAGGATAGAAATACGAGCTGTGAAGCATCCTCCGCGTGTCCCGTCACGTGATGAATGACCCCACCTTGCAAAATTCCTCCAAGATTAGAACGAAAGCTCATTTGGGAAAAGAAACCATATTGGATCGTACCACCTCAATAAAGGTCAGGGTTCACAAGACAATGGAGAAAAAAAAAAAAAAAGGCCATTCATGGGAGCGTTGTAGGACAATGCAACTTGGTGACCTTGAGAGATTTTGAGAATATTCTGGACTGAACTGTTTGGAAGACAGGGGTCCAAACATTCCACAAAAGGAAGATTAAACCGATGGTCAAGCATGGAGGAGACGTCAGCCTGCCACGATTGAGAGAAACACGAATTCTGCCTACTACCAGAAGATTCAGAAGGAGAATGTCAGATCATCTATCTGTGAGTTTAAGATCAAGCACAACTGGGCCTAGCAGCAAGACAATGATCCCAATGATGATCAAGCAGAAGTCCACTTGTGAGTGGCCTAGGAGGAATGAATAAAACTGTGGGCTGGTTGTTCACAATCCCTCCAATGTTGCTGCACTAGAGGATCAATATCCCTGAAAAAATCTAGAAATATTTTCAGGCCATAATTTCCCTAACGATTGGGTTGGGTTAGTCAAAAATTGGTGCATATCAGTCAACTAGAGGAGATCTATCTTATAAATATCACATTTTACTCTGCTAGTTCAGGTTTTACCCACTAGGGGGCGCAGTTTTGACCATTAAGTTTGGACGTAACTTCACATTTAATTTGAGGGGTTCAATCAGGGGGGATTGTCTGTTCAACACAGGGGATTGGTGGCTTTTTAAGGATATTCCCTTACTGTCGGGGACGACAGCGTAGGTTTAGTTCTACAAAGAGGATTGGACCTAAATTGCACCTCGATGATGTCAGAGACTGATCTAGGGTAATTGGAAGTTCCATGGCAGCCCTGTACATACGGACTCTGAGAATCCGAAATAGAACCGGGCAAAGGGGGATTAGAACTGTCTTCAGGAAAACACTACGGGCTTCGGAAGCCTCTTTCTCAGAACCGCTTCTGCTGCGAAGGGCTGACACAGTCCCACGGGTGACATCGGGCGCAGTGGCGTAATTCTTCACAGCTTGCATACGAATACACCTGGATCACAGGCCGATAAACACTGTGGGGATAAGTCTCCGCCTGGATTCCCACAGGCTGATTGGGTGATATTCCCCCGGGCTGAAAAGTATCTGGTTGTGGCATATGTGCTGGGCTGCAGAGGCGAGGAGCGTGATGACGTCTGGGTCTCTGGAGGCGCTTCTATCTTGGGTCAACTGAATGAGGAACATTGACCCTGATATTTATCTTTACCTCTTCAAAAGGAAGCCAGGTATTCGCTGAGCATTGCAATAATAAGAGGTGTCATAGTGGGCCTCTAATAGTATTAGATGTAGCTGGAAGTTGTGGTTTTTACTAAAGTCAGTCGTAAGAATGAATCCAGCAACCGAATTCAACTCTCAAATATTGAGGGTTTCTTTTAAGTGTGATTCTGGCGGAAAAACAAGTAACACAAAATGTTTTTCTTTTACCCAGGAATGGTAAAAGAAATGTCTCCCCCCTTCTATTTGCTTGTTGATTCAGACTACAAGACCTGTGTTAGTGAGGTGAATTCACTCAACAGATGAGAGCTTCACACTTTACCAAGTGAGCGATGAGACCAGCCAAAGGTAAAATGAGCCGTGTGCTGGTGAATATGAGCCCGACTGCCATCAATGAGCCGGACTCCCACATGCCCGACATAGTGTTCATGATTCCCATGCATGCCTTTGGACCCTTACGCTGCTGAACCCCCCCTTGCTTTGGCATGGGTTCTTTAGAACTGCACCAAAAGTGGAGCCAGACACAGCAGGTGGATTTAAATATCCTTTATTATCACAGAAATGGAGTTGATCATGCTGACGACGATGGAGGGCAAAGAGAAGTGATTGGCTGAGGCTGGAGGAGGCAGAGGAATGGAGGATCTGCCAGAGGACGTCCTCTGAAACACAGACATACACGACCGGAAAGCTCCAAATCCTCATTGTTGTACAAACGATCCCCTGATTTAACTCCTAAAATTGAAAAAGCTCACCTTAGTGATACGAACTGCAAAATACAAACTGATAGAGTAAGATATGATAAATATGAGACAAAGCTCCTGTAGTCCATTCATATGCACCAAATTTCTACTAAATTGGACCAATGGTTAGGAAAAACTGTATTTTTCGTAAGAACAAGCTCTCTTAGTGAATAAAATATGACACAGATTTACTCAAGTCAGTTCACATTTGCCAAATCTGAACAAATCGGAGTAACGGTTACGGAGTTATGTCGAAAAAACTATTATTTAAAAGAAATAAAAACTAAAATCTCCCCCTAGTGAGTAAAATATGAACTTTTCCGGTGAAATCTGATGTATACAAGACAGATCACCTTTAGTCGATTCCTCTGCATCACGTTTGTACTAAACCGGATCAACAGCTGAGAAATTCTTTCTCACACTAACGTCTATGCAGGTCTAAAATATTAAAAGTAGTTTTTGAGTTATCGCGTCGACTGGAAGCGTTAGCGGCGGCGGATGCAATGACAAGTCCATAATATGTCTGACATTTGGCCGATATAATGATTAGACAATAACAGGTGCAGACTGGTGGAAGTGTGAATGTGTTTTTCGTTCCAGGTGAAAAATAGCAGCTCAGGCCGCGTCTAAATGTTGACTCAGCGAGCGCCTGAACCTCGGCGCCTGACGGCTGCACACATAAACACTTCACACTCCGATCTTTTCCAGCGACCCTTGTTTCTTACATTGAAAGGCTTACAGGTACAGATTTGAATAAACAGTCTGATGAAGAAGGATTATACGCAGGAGAGGAAAAAACCTGCTGCTCTGTCCTGAGATGCTTTTTCTGACATGGAGAGAGAAGTCCTGCAGAGACAAACGCCGGGAACAGGCGCTGCAGCTGTTCGCCACGCGCTTTGATGAGTGGGCTCAGACCCATCACAGAGGGGGTAGCACCAACGCTGGCCGACTGTTTGTGGGAGGATAGGGTTACCTTAGTCGAAGCCAGCATCAATGGAAAAAGGAGGTCAGAGGTGAGAAGCTGAGCATACGTGGACCTAATTTGTTGATGCCCGATTGCACAATAGGGGCGTGTGCTTCGGAGTTGAAATGGTCAGCGGTCAGTGAGGAAGGGTGAGCGTCCGCCCTCTGACGCCGCCCGCCCCGAACAGTTTGCACAAGGTTGTGATGAATTAAATTCCTGCACTCGTGAGAGCTTAAGCAGTGGACTATTGAGGACATTGAACAGGTGTCCTGACTAAATGTAACCGTTACTCAACATCTGAAGGACAATGGAACGGCACACCTTCACACGATGGCAAGCCGTCTGACGTGTGACGCCTGGTCAATGACAAGAGTAGAAAAATATGCCGTATGTTGGGAAAAAGACTATTCCATTTCATATTTGCCTCCAAAAACTTCCCAGTTTAACCTTTAATGTCCTGCTCAACTGTTTGGTCGAGCTTTTATCATAAATGTGTCCCCCGTTACTGACTCGGTTTATGATATGACCCAGTGGCAGGCAGAATGTATACGTTAAACACTAAGGGGCCAAGGATGGAGCTCTGGGGGACGCCTCTGACCTGTGGGGCCACGGCTATTGAGAAAGTCCTATTCGATAGGCAGGTTTTTTTTTTTTTGGCATATTAAGACTTTGAAGACTTACTAAGCAGGTTGCACTAATCTTATTAAAATTGACTATTTTCTATGAACAAAATTTCATCATGAAATAATTTAACTTGTCCGATTGTTATCATGTTTAAAAACATACTGGACCGAATTATTTGTTATTCTATGGTAAATTTATGGTAAAGTCCAAGATAAAAAATATGCAAAGAAATAATTTTTCCGTAGCTTTCCTATCTTGGTGAGGACATTAAAGGCATAACAAAAATAATGTAAATCAATGTATTATTGAACTTGATGCAAACCCAAACTGATGCCTGTTACTGAACCAGCACATCTCCTATACGCTGCAAAAACTCTCGAGCTTGCCAAGTCTTATTTCTATTCCAAATATCTCGTTACACTTGATAAAAGAGACGATCGCCTAACTTATTTTCAGAAAATGCATCTTGACGATCTTATTATGTCAAGTAATCTTGAAAGTATCTCAATTGTAGTCGTATTTCTTGCTAACTTAAAGACATATTTTGTCATCTTAAAATGCTTAAACATAACTTTAGAATCTTATTTTAAGAACGCGATGGTATTAAATAATGAACACTGTCACCATTTCACAACTTAAAAAAGTGAAATGCCCCTGAATCGTACTTTTGAGGGGGAAAAAATAAACATTTTTGGCTCAACTGGCTTATTATGAAACACTGCACTGAATAATATTGGTAGTAAATAGTTCAAAATCAGATTAACAGCTTTTTCCAAGATCCCCTTTATCTGAACCTCACATCTTATTTCAAGAAATCTTAACGATTAAAGGAACACATGTTCTATTGGCAGATTTTTTAATTTGCTTATTATAAGCCAAAACTTATTCAGTATTCTTTTTAAACTCATTTCCCAGTGTCGGAGTGTTGTAGCAGTGGGGTGTATGCAAAAAGATTAACGGGCCATCGAAAAGATTCCCTTTGATTCATCCCTGCTTGGATTGACATTTAAAGGTTTACATTTAAACTCAAAGGTTTGACTTTGCGTTGAGGTCATAGTTTTGGAACTTTTATATTTGTCAGGTCACACTTTACGAATGTTTTTCAATATATTAATAATAATAATAATAATACATTTAATTTATAATGCACTTTACATTTGGATCTAATCTCAAAGTACTAGAAAGTAAAAGCAGATAAAAGCATCAATAAAAAATTAAATAATAACTATATAAAAACATGACCAAAAAGCAGCAATGTTAATTAAAGTTATAGGTTCTGGTAAAAAGGAAAGTTTTAAGTCCTTTTTTAAATGTGTCAGTCGTCTGTGGAGCCCTCAGATGGTCAGGGAGGGCTTGAGTGTGGCTGTTAATCTGATGGTTTGACGATTTCTGTGTTCTTTCTTGCGGAGCTGATTATAGAAAAAGGTTAAAATTTGATAGATGCGTCGTCACCTTGTTAATTACTTGTCATTTATGTTACTACAGATATAAATACATTACAGCCTTCCCTCAAAGGCTTGCATTAAAAACCACACATGAAACTTTCCTCACCTATTATTCAAAATGATTAGAACATTTTGGGAATGAATATTCTTGTATTAATTGACTGGAGTGACTAGAGTTATGTGGGTAGACAAAATCTCTTTTTACGAGTAGCAATTTTATTATTTCCCCGAATGGTCAGAGATATTATGGAATCATCGCTGCAGCGTTTGCGTCCACTGCAGATCCTCAGTATTGACGTCATAACTTAAAAAATATTGCATGGATCACCTTTAAATTTTATACCCACAGAGACCTTAGTGTGAGGAAAAGCAGGACTGATTTTTGGAAAGGTCAGGATATTTTTGTCACTAGACTGAGCTTTTTTAAAAATTAGAAACACTGTTTTTTCTGAGATAAACACCAATCCGTTGGTCCCATTTAGTCCAGATTTGGTGCATATGAATCGACTCGACTATCTTGACATGAATAGTAATGCAGTATTCACCAATCAGCCACAACATTAAGAGCACCGACAGGTGAAGTCAGAAAAACATTGATTATCTCGTTACAATAGCGCCTGTCAGTGGGTGGGATACATTGGGCAGCAAGTGACCATTTTGTCCTCATCTGAGGACATGATCAAGGGTAAAATTGTAATGCCCAGACAACCTGGTCTGTGAGCATCTCCCGATACTGTGGGTCCTGTTGTATGTTACTGGTCTGAAGGGATTAGTACCTAACACAGTGGTCTAAGGAATGGCAACTGGTGAACCGACAAGAGGATCATGGGAGCCCTAGGCTAATTGATATGCAAAAGCAGATCAACCCAATATTAGGCATTGGGTTGATCATTGATTAATGTACGCAGTGCATGCGTACATTAATCAGTACGCATGCACTGATTAATGTTATGGCTAATCAGTGCATGCGTATAATACCTATACGAGTAAGGATGAACTTATCTAAAATGACTATGAAGTGCAAAAATCTGACTTTACACTCAGGTGTAATACTTGGTGGCTAAGAATAGTGTAAAAAAAGTCGAGTTCTTGATGATCTCATTGCTGCATCTCAAGACCGCAAGCTGGCCCATTAAGGACAAGCCAAAGACAGGATATTCCCAGAATGCATTTCACAGGGGTCAATATGCTAATTTTAGCACAGTGACCAATGGCCGTTTTGAAGTTGTGGTCCAGAAACAGGGGGTTGGATCGGGTTACAAACCCGATCCAACCCTCAGCGTATGTGCAGTAATAAAACTGGGACAGAGGACTTTACTGGACCCGTATGGCATCAGAATGACCACTCCCCCTTCCTTAGTTCGCACCAAAAGCATACACTCATGTGACCACATGGTGCTAGGAATATGCTATTCCCTCCTATCCCGGCAAAAATTCTGGTTGAGTAAGTCGGCTATCGTTTCCTTGGAGTAGGCCTGACTTTCATTTCGGCCCCTCAGAGCTGAGGCTGCATCCATTCACAGATTCCTCTGAGGACTTCAGGCGGGTCAAATCCCTCTCCGTATGAGAACGCTCTCAGGGGGGCCGGAGAGTAGAGCGCAAATCCTGACAATCTTGCCCCACGCTCTGGTTTCACATATCATGCATGCATACGTTAAGACTTTGCTAAATTGGAGCTGTGAGCAGAGGTCAGACGCTTCTGTGAATCTGACAAACGGACAAACTTCAGGCAGGCAGATAATGAAGACGAACACTTCATTTCCTCTGCAGGCGGGTCCATACCCCCGTGCTAATACGAGAGATGAAAGCTTGTGAGTCGTTGGCAAGCTGTTGGCTCTTGTGTCAAGTGTTGAACACTCTGGCATGGATTTGGCCTGCTGTCTAGTATCGTAAGAGTCTCCTGTCAAAACATAGAACCACCTAATCCAGACAGGCAGCGGCAGTTGCCACGAACTGGGTGAACCAATATGCCCTCAAATTCAGGTCCAGTCTGGCATATTGCAAATTGGCATATGCATTCTTAAATATAATCAAATTGTGAAAGAAATCTGACAATGGCATAAGACAATTTTCCTGAAAGTAGCATAAATGCCACTAAAAGACCATAAAAAGGCCCAAAAAAACAAAATTATAAAAGGTGAAAATGAAAATGAATATTGTGGTGCCTTGACTAAGTAGTTAAGAATCTACAGCTTAACTTAAAGGTCCCTTGTTAATTGATAAATCTATGTATCATTAAGACTAAAGATTAGATATATTTTCATAGAATGAAAAATTGCTTTTTTAATGTAAAAGAACTTGAAATATTTTTTTCATCCAGTTTAATTTGATTTGTAAAGCATATTTTTAGAAAACTATTTAACCTTTCTTAGACTTTATTTGGTTGTATTAATCTACATTATTCTGTTTAGTGAGCCCTCACATGCTTTAATATGCCCCCCTTAAAGATTTGACCTGTGGTGTCCCCCAGGGCTTCATTCTAGGCCCCCTGCTCTTTAGCATATACAGGCGGCCTCTGGTTCATATTATTAACAGGTTCAGTCAAGTCGCACACATTCTTCAATAAAAAAAGAAATAGAGACTAAACCAAATAGTTGAGCAGGACATTAAAAGGTTTCAAAGCAAATCAACAGAAATCGACAGTCTAGAAATTTTATGGGATAATCTTATATTGTATTTCTATTGCATATTACGGTATTATTACTTCGTAATTTCATTGTACACTGTATAATGACAATAAAGGCTTTCTCTTCTCATCAGTTTTTCTATTCTATTCTATTTCATTCTATTCTATATTAGCACTCAAAGTCAGAACTCTTAACTAAAAGAATGAAATATAGTCGGGAAAATGTACCTTAAGCGTGAAAAAGTAATGCATGATTCCCCTTTGTGTCTGTAATACAGATAATTATCGCTCATGCATTAGCCTGATTTAACAGCAGGATTTTATTAATGGAATTAGCTCAGATGAATTTAAGTACATTTTTATCAGGTATTTTATTAAAAATGAATTCTGTGATTTTTTAAAGGAAAGCTTAAATTGAATTTTTTTTTCCAACCTATACAATAGTCCAGAATTATCCCAGATAAATAAAAAGTATTTAAAATATTTAAAAATGAATGAATAAAATGAAATTTGATCAAAGCAGATGCGAGAGAAACTAACTTTTCGCTCCTCGCTGTCGTACATCCTTCAGATGTACTGAAGTTATGTCCCGACACTTCTTTAAGCAAGAGTTTCTGTTTTCTCTCTAACAGGGACGGGTGGCAGGTTTCTGCTCTGGTGGGGTTTGGGACCGTCCAGTGTCTTTGAAAAATAAAAAATCCCACAGAGACACCGAAGAAATGCCCTCTTCTGGAATCCACCGGATGAAAGACAAAGAGGCAGACCAAAATGATCCTGTGGAGCCGCGGCCTGGAGGCAGACGTGAAGACGACTGACCTTCTGGGGACAGTTGGAGGAACTAGACCAGGACCGAGATGTCTGGAGACCCTTGGCTGGTGTCCTTAGAAGCAAAAGAGATCAAAGAAAGAAACTGCAAATTCATCTTCTGCTACTTGAGTGATAAATGAACAGATCTTTCCAGTTGTGCTTGTAGATACTGTTGGATAGTTTAATTTTAATGCAGAATTTGTCAAATTTAAAGTAGGATTAAAAAACATCTAGACGGCTCAGATTTGTTCCTAATAAGTATATTGGATTAAACGTAATGAGTCGGACTCAGGTTCTGCTGCTGCTGGTATCCGGGGTCTATGGAGACCTTTTAATAATCATGTTACATCACTCAATTAAAGTTAGATAATGACAAATGAAATTGATATCTCTTCACGGAGCAAGCCCCTCTAACAGTAAGAGAGATCACAGACAGGTGGCACCAAGTTTCCATCTGGAGCTGGCTGAAGACCGTCCTCTGCTGGATCACCCAGAAATCTCTGGGTGTCACACGGCACAGGCGGATGGGTGCACTCTGAACCTCATCGCTGAGGAGGCGACATGAGGAGGGCCGGCTCGCTTCCTTTTCAGAGTCCACCGCTGTCACCCGTGGAAGGATGTAGACGTGAGGGTATTTTCCTTTTTCGGGGGGGACAGCACACATCCTCTGTGCAGGAAACCAACCGATGAAGACGAGAGAAAGACTTCACTTTGACAAAAACATTTTATTTTCCCTTCACAGGCAAGGCAGAAGCATTTACAGTGGTTGAGGATCCTTGCATGGTGTTTGCGAAAAATGCAAAAAAGGCACGGGTGCTTGGGAATGTTAACGGCCTTTCAGCACAAAACACTAATAAGGAGCCCGATAAATAAGGGAATAAATATTCTTGCTGCTCCTTTAAGTTTCTGGCACTGGATCGTTTGTCGCTTCCTCCTGGTCGGGCGTTTTGTCATCAACTCTCTTGGTGTTCTCGTACGTGTGCTCATCCTGGACCGCGTTTTCATCCTGGGCGCTCTGGTCACCGTGTTGAGCTTTATCCTGGTTTAGCTCCGGCTGAGAAAAGACATAAAAATGAAATGTGAGCAGACGACTGCAGTGCTGATGCAATGACAATTTTTTTTCTCCATTTGCCTCGAACACAAAAGAGCAAAGTGATGAGAAAATTAAGGCAGACATGAAGAAATACCGTTTCCGAGGAGTGAAAAGTCTGTGCGGTCCTGATATATTATGGTGAGAAAAATGTGGTTCCAGAATCATTTTAGTCTGGGAAAGTTTCGAGAAAACAAACTTCAGTTGAAAACGCTTCAGCAAGCAGCTTCATGGGTGATTCAGCAAATTCTCGCTTAAAGCTAAACAAGAAATAAATAATTCTTATTCTTTTATGTCCTCACAAATATTTTATTTTATTTTTTTGTATATTTCATTTCTTTTGGGCATTTATTAATTTAATATCTTCAACACATGCTTGACCCGATAACAAATAATTTGGTCAAGCATTTAGATATCCTGGGTTCTCAGTTGGACATGCTTGAGGTGCTGATAAGGTGGGTATAAACGTGTTGTGTTGTTATTACCTCCGCCAAGGAGGTTGTTATTTATTTATTTATTTTTACCTCTGAGCGTTTGTTTGTTTGTTTGTAAGATTAGGGAAAAACTAATTGATGGAGCTGCATGAACTTTAACACAGAGGCAGGTTTTGGGTCCATGAATGTTTTGGTATTTTGTTTTTTTGTTTCAGAAACAAATATTGAAATTGAAAAACAAGGCCTTTTCCTCTTTCAGGATCAAATGGGGACGAAAGAAATTTTTTAAAACTTTCATTTTCTAATTTGATTATGAAAAGTAAAATCACTACGAGACAGAAAAGAAATAAGGTTTTAATAACATTTTTTCATTTTCTGAGACCTGATGTGGTCGTTTATGAGGTAAAAACAGAGCGGAATATTGAGCGCTGTCAATCATCACTTTATTCCTCAACACTAGCCGTTTATTTCCGAGCAATATGAGGTGGTTAGGGGTGGATTTTCTGAGGTCTTTGAAATGTATGTGAAATCCCTGAAGCAGCCCTGAAATCAATGCAATCTGATTCTATCCGATGAGACACAAACCAATCAGCCACAACATTAACAGAAGTTATTGGTTCTAATGTTGTGGCTGACTGTCCTATATTCTACAAAGCTGGGGACTGATGTCTTACTGCAAATGGTTTGAAGACATCAGTGCGTGTCCCAAAATCCCAAATCAATTCTGCTGTAATCCGTCATATCAGAATGATAAGTTATGTTCCAGTCTATCAGCAGACTGACGGAAACTACTGACGCTCCTACTGCATGATCCATCCTGAAGCCCGATGAGACACCAGAGCTACTGGTTTAATACGTGATCCATCCTGGACCTGATGAGACACCAGAGCTACTGGTTTAATACGTGATCCATCCTGGAGCTGATGAGACACCAGTGCTACTGGTTTAATACGTGATCCATCCTGGAGCTGATGAGACACCAGTGCTACTGGTTTAATACGTGATCCATCCTGGAGCTGATGAGACACCTGTGGTTTAGGGGGTTTATGCTTATAAAGAGCCCAGGTGAGGTGGACTGCAGACTCCAGTTTAACGTTCCTCATGTGGTGTCCTGGTGACATGAACCACCACCTTCTTCATATTCAGAGTAGAAAATGAATTTTTCAAATTTCTCTCATGCCTGTTTGACCTTGAAAAGGAAAAGATGCATTGTTTTTCAATTTTATTTCTTGTATCTCAAGACGAAAAATTTAATAAACTGATATTTGTGTCTGAAATTAAAAAAAAGAAAAAATAAAGGAAATACCAAATCATACATGGACCATTTTGGTATATCCTAGAAATTATTACATTTTGGCTTTGAAGCATTTAAAATAAATTCAATTAATATACGTTTCGTCAGTTTTGGATTGGTGTCGATAAGTAGTTCCTCTTTTACTCACCGGGGGGAGCTCTTTATTTAAAACACAGTTTTTCAGACATAACGTCCTAACTGTTGGTGGCATTTTGGCGCACAAGGTCACAAGGTCACAATACACTTTTTTCCGAACGTAACTCAAAACCTATGTCATGGATCATTTTCAAATTCATACCCAAACTACTGTGAGGAAGAATGGGATTGATTTTGGGAAAGGTCGGTTGTATATTCCTGACACTAGGGGGAGCTTTACCTCCAAGAGTTTTCGGGGCCATAATGATTTAGTCCAAATTTGGTGACGCACTTTCCTTTTCGGAGTCAGACATCGCTGGTTGTTGATTACGTCATACCTCAAGATTTGATTGTTGTTCGTTGCCGTCGTATTTGGTATCAATGCAGGGACTTTATTGGCAACAATCAGACTGTGTTAAATCCGAGATACTATCAAGTAGTTTGAACCCAGCGGAACCGGACATACAGGTGACAAGAACTGATGCCGAAGCTGAAAACTGCATGAAAAAACAAGCTATTGAAAGTAAAAAGTGTTCAAATCAGCATTTTATATTGCATTCTGGGGCTGCACAAAATGTTTCTGAGGGACGCCGTGGTCCTGCAGGCTGCACTCGTAGGTTAATTAACATAAACAATAAACAATAACACAATTAGTTGCGATGAATCTGACATTTCCGATGCGGTTATCATAAATTAGCATACGTTCACACACCAGTAAAAGAGGTCACAGCAGATTCAGTGTGTGTGTGTGTGTGGGGTATGTGCATGCACTCTAACCCTGACGCGTGTGTGTGATTTGTGCGTGCGAGTGTGTTGACACATACCTCATCAGCCTGTTCTGGAACACCTGCAAAACAAGCAGAGGAGTCCGGGGATGAAGGCTTGCATAGTCATCAACACTCTCATGACCAAACTGGCGGCTTATCAAAACTCCCACATTCACACTGATGTGAATGTTGTCCAGTCCCTGTTTATCTCCAAACAACAGAAAACAAGCCTGCTATCACGTTTTCCGTGACTTCTGCTGCATCATTCTTGATATGAGCACAGCTGACATTAAAACTGTTGGCACTCATTAGGAACCGATGACCGAACAATGCACTAGATTTTCCCTCATGGGTATCAAACAATGGAGGGCATTGCTGAGTTAGTCTTAACGGATGCACACATTGTTTGGCTCTGATTGTTAGAACAGGAAGCCCTCGCTGACGAAAGCAGGAAGTGGACACCTGGCGACTGGGCCTTGTGTTTGAGCGGGACATTCTTTCGCTAACAATGCCGATGTTTACAGTTGGAGCTGATCCTGTTTCCTGCCGCTTTTTTTTTTTTTTTCAATTTTCTTGCTGGCCCGATTTCTCTCACCCTCTGACTCCAGAGGAGATGTTAACGCAGCACAGGGTGTCTTCCGTACCTTGCTTGGAGTTCCGCACTTCGCTGTACACCGTGTCTGTGCCCTTTTTCACCGGAGCTGTCACAACAAATACAGAATATTTTTTGGATGACGATTGTTGCATTTTACCACCAAAAACCATAAATAAAGTGAGAGGAAGTCTCACCTCTGTAAGGATTTGGCTCTTTGGTCTGCACCTCGGTGTACTGGGGCTCGGCTTTTTCTGGCGAGGTCATACTATGCTGGTCGTCAGACTCTGCAGTGCAGCACAGGCGCAAACATTAGTCAAACAAATTCCTATTACTGCCCGTTTTGAGCAGGATAGCAGTCGAATGAACTCATACTTAAGGCTCCTGATAACCAGGAGCGTTGATTTAAATATTCTCATGTCGATTAAAAACAATAATTACTACATGGAAAAACAATTTAAATGAGCCAGATTGTTGCGATTGATGAATGTTTCTTCATAATTATAATAAATATTATTACTGGCCCTTTGAAATGATATATACAGTATACAAGCCTGATGCTGTAAGTACAAACTAGTGTGTATATTGTGTGTGTATACTAATACAAATATTCCCCAACAAATAGAAATATTTTATCCCTGTTTCAATAAATATATGAAGCGTTGAAAGAAATGCTACATTGCACTTTAGAAAGTATTGTGACAGACGACCACAGAGTCGGTTATGGACTCCTCTTGATCATTGCATGTCTAAAATTTGAGAAATAATAGCAGCCTCTTCATCAAAAACATAAATAAAGGCTGAACTTGTCCATTAACTCTACTCACCAGAACCCGATACATGCTCACTCCAAACACTCTTTCCCATAATGCCTGGAGTGACTATAGAGAGTGCATAGAAAAAGATAAATCAATCTATGTCGCTGATTTGAATGTATTACAACCAAAATGAAGCCTTTCATCAAGAAAAAAAAATAACTACTTAAAAACTATATATTCGCATATTTTATTTCTTTGGGGAATTTGTTTTTTTTTAATTTTAATGTCGAAGACAAGCAAAAAAAATAAATAAAAAATCCGATTTATAAAAATCATTTCATGCGGATATTTTTTATTTAATGGAAAATAGTCCATTTTAATTAGATCAGCTCAACTTTTTGGTAAAGAATCTTTTAAGGAAAATATTTGAACCGTGTTACTTTTTTGGTTATATCAAGTTGAATAATTCTCTTCGGTATTATTCAACTTGACATGCCGTAATATGCCAAAAAAAAAAACTACTTCTTCAATAGGAATTTCTCAAAAGCCATGGTTAATGCCTCCTCCTCAGTTGACCTGGGGTGTCCCCCAGGGCTCCAACCTAGGCCCCTTACTCTTAAGCATATACATGCTGCCACTGGGTCGTATTGTCAACAGGTTCAGCGCTCAAAATGCGCTCGTCAAAACAGACAGACAGAACAATTTGCAGGCAGCAGTTTAGTATTTGCATCCACATCATGGACTCTACCATTGGCAGCCTCGTTGACCTCCGCCTGGGTGAGGCTCAGCCGCTCCACTTTGGTGCTGGTCGACCTCCTAAAACACGAAACACAATCAGCTTTTTAAAACAGGAAGCAGTATGGGTGTCACCATACTACCCACTCTTATGAGAAATATTACCGTCAAAACAGTGTTTTTGGTCAGTGAACGTGAGGAATATTACTTACACGGACAGCTCACCGGTTTTTCTCCTATTAAATCCAAGGAGACGTCTTTTAAAGGCGATAACAAGGATCAACGCCAGTAGCAGCGCGATGCAGAAGACTGCAATAAGACCTTTCTTCCAGCCTGCCATCTTAACTGGAGAATGAACATACAATAATTAAAAATACAAATGCATATTAATCATATCAAGATTTAATCATAATGTATAATATGTAACTTTCTTTTACAGAACTTCAAACTTCCCCATGTCTAATGAAAATTTAAAAAAATTAGGAATGGTTGCAAATTCTAGCACCTATAAATTTATTTCAGTGTCATCGCCTTCCTACTTCAATCTCATTAGGGCTCAATTATAATGCGTCCGCAAAGTATTCAGACCCCCTCACTTTCAAAATAATTTCAATTCATGTGTTTTTTGAGTGGACATGGTTACTTAAATCACACCGCTGACAATGCATATCAGAGCAAACAATAAGCCAAGCGTTGAAAAGAACTGCCTGCAGAACTCAGAGACAAAGACGCATACATCTGGAGAAGGCTACAAAATATTTTTGCTGCAATGAAGGCTCCCAAGGCCTCAGTGGCCTCCATTATTATACACACTGAAATTATGGAACTCTGATTGTGTCTGCTGCGCATCCTTCGTGTTAATGTGATAACTCCAAAAATATTTCATGGATCATGAAATACTCACACAGACCTTAGTGCAAGGAACTACTGGATTGATTTTTGGAAAAGGTCGGTAGCATATTTACCACACTAGGGGGAGCTTTATCTCCAAAATGTTTTTCGGTCATAAAAACTCACCTCTTGGTCTAATTTAGTCAAAGTTTGTTGAATATGAATCACCTCAAAGAGATTTATCTAGTATATATAAGACATTTTACTCAAATAGTTACATTTTACTCACTAAGGGGAGCTTCTTCTGTTTTGTTTTTTTTCTAACAAAAAAGACACAAGACACGACTTCACATTTCATTTGCGGGGTTCAATTAGGGGGATTGCTTGTACAACCCAGGGGATTGGAGGCTTTTTATGGATATTCCCTTACTGTCTGGGTTGACAGTATGGACATAGTTGGAAGAAGTTTAGAATAACCAGGACTCTTCAGATAGCTGGCCATTCAGCCAAACTAAGCAATCGGGAGAGAGCGGTCTTGGTGAGAGACGTGACCAAGTACCTGGTGGTCACTCTGACTGAGCTTCAAAGACCCGGTATGGAGATGGGAGAAACTTGCAAAAGGTCGACCTTCAATGCGAAAATCACTCAACACGCGATGCAGGAAAGCGCCTAAAGGACTCTCCGACCTTGAGAAGCAGTTCTCTGCTTTGATAAGATAGAAGTGTTCGGCCTCAATTCGAAGCATCACGTCTGGAGGATACCAAGCATCGTTCTTATCCTGCCCAAAACCATCCCAGTGGTGAATCAAAGTGGTGGCGGCATCATGCTGTGGGGATGTTTTTCAGTGGGAGGGGCGGGGGGACTGGTAAGGATTGAAGGAAGCTGAGTAAAGTACATAGATATCATTCATGAAAACCTGGTCCAGAGCGCTAAGGACCTCAGATTGGGCTGAAGGTTCAACTTCTCAATGTCCTTGAGTTGGCCAGCCAGAGCCCTTTAACTCAATCTAACATCTCTGGAGAGACCTGATACTGGATGTCCACCAATGGACCCCATCCAACCTGACAGAGCCGGAGAGGGTCTTCAGAGAAGAACGGATGAAAATCCCCAAATCCTGGTGTGCAAAGCTTGTGACATCACACCCGAGAAAACTGGAGGCTGTAATCGCTGCCAAAGGTACTTCACCTGAGTACTGAGTAATGGGTCGGAATACTTGTGATATTTCAGTCATTCTTTTTCATAAATTTGCAAACATTTCTAACATTCGGTTCTACTTTGTAATTTCGTAATTGCGAGGATCTGAATACTTCCTGAGTGCGCTGCATTTGTATTCGATGGATGGTCTGCAAGTCCGTAAGCAATATTACAATATATAGGGAATCTATTACATTTCCCCTCAGTCAAACTGATAAACTTGAAAAGCATAACTCTAAAGAATACTTTAGAGTTTAAGAAGGGCAACGTCATTTATTGTACCTGTTCAACTCTACCACAAAATGAAGTCGCGTTTCCTAATTCTGCCAGTTTGCATGAACAGATTTACTCTAATTGAGAATCACAAAGTTAAACTTGCAAAAACATACAGCTGTGACCATCTTCATTTCTATTCAATGAGGAGAAGACGCACCTCCAATTATTAGAGGGAGGCTTTGTTCGGTTTCGTTGGCGGCGTTGCTGCTCTCACAGTAGTATTTGCCTTGATGCTCTGCTCTGACATCTTTGATGGTGTACGACGCCTTTAGTTCCATGGAGCTCTTGGAATCCAGAGCGCCCTCTGTCTTAGTGTGGTACCAGGTGAAGAGGACGGGAGCAGTCCCTCTATGAACAGAGCACATAAGTGTCACATCCTGGCCCTCAGAGACATCCTCCATCCTGGGCTGCAGGCTCAGTACTGGTCTGGACACAGGTTCTGTGTAGGAAACAGATAAAGTAAGACCACATGGACTCGTTTGAACGTGTTGTGGTGATTGCTGCGTATAACAAACCTATGATGATGGTTGAACGTAGAAGCTGCACTGATTCTGTCACCATAGACTTGTCTTGACGGTTTTTTGCGTGGCAGCGAAAGTCCTTTACATCTGAAGTCTTGTAGACGGGTGGGGAGTTAAAGATGGCCTGATCTCCTTCATGGCTCACAATTCTGATCTCAGGCATCCTGTTGGGGCTGTAGAGGGTGTAGGTGATGGGCAGAGTGCCTCTGTTACTGTGACAGAGCAGCTGGAAGCGCTTCCCAAACACTAGCGTACCCCCCACCACGCTCAGAATAGGACTAGAAACAGGAACTGTTGAAAAGAAAAATACCAAGTTATTTATCATTATACCGACATAGACCTTAGTATGAGGAGGAACTGGACTGATTTTGGGAAAGGTTGGTTGTATAGTGGTGACACTAAGAGCTTTCTCTCCAAACGTTTCAGGGCCATAATTTCTCAGCCTGTCAATTTCGTCCAAATTTGATTCGACTCTAGGAGATTGGTCTTGTATCATATTTTACTCTGATAGTTTATATTTCTGAATAGATATATCTTTTATTTACCACAATCTTACTCACTAGGGGGAGCTTTTTCTTTGGATTTGGACACACGGTTTCTCGGACATAACCTCACATTTATTTGAGGAGTTCAATCAGCAGAATTGTTTGTACAACGCAGGGGTTAAGGGTTTTTTTGGGGGGGGTAAACCCTTGCTGTCAGGCATGACAGCATTGGCCTAGTTGAAAGTAGTCAGCTATGTATTTAAGTAGATTTAGTAAACAACTCTGCTCCGTGGTCTGATCATACTTTGTGCTAAATGCTAGTGCTAACCTGCTTAGAATGACATGTTGATGTTAAGTACTTATATAGCGCACATGTTCGCTCTATGATCATACACTAACATATATTTACATCAGTACAAAATTTGGTCTTAATTCATTGAGAAGAGATTCGAGTCTAGATTAAAGTTGTCGACTCGTAGTGACATCCATAACGTTGTGCTAGAATCAAACAACCCTGAAAATATTAAACCAATTGTACTTTCATGCTTTGGATGACTCACCTTTTGCTTCAACAACAACTGTTTGGCTCCCTTTGACAAAACTTTGCATCAGAGAAGCTGCCTGCACTTTACAGGAGTAGTTGCCATTTTTCGACAGGGATGCTACGGTATTGTACGTCTTTGCATTGGCGAGTTTGATCTTGTTTTTGTAGATGGAGAACTGGAAGGTGTCGTTGTTAATCCTCTCGGGAACGTAAACGGATACAGAGCAGGTCAGCCTGAAGCGGTCGCCCTCATATAGGTCTACAGGTTCCAACATGAGGTTGGGCTTGGAAAACAGCTCTGTTTGGGCGGGAAAGCAACCGTCAGTCAATATAGGATGTACGTGTTGGTCAGATTTTTGTAACACCGACATTTTGAAAGGCTTAACAGTTCAGTAAGGAGCGCATACAATGTCACATGACAGTACCAAAAAGCAATGGCTCAGGTATGTTAGGAAGTCAACACAAATTCAACCAATCCCCATGGATTATTTTCAATTTGTCCACTAATCACAACTGGTCTGAAAATTAGACCAGTCCTCATAGTTGCTGGACAAGTTTCACCAAAAATTCCCTTGCATTCTCCGATGCTGAGCCTGCAGCAGACCGTTGTCCGTACATCGCCCTCACCTTTGACCGTGATGGTGTTATAGGTTTCTTTCTGCACATTTCCCCACTCAGCCTTGCATACAAGCTCTCCAGAGTCGCCTTCCTGCAGAGTTAACCGATGGACGAGGCTGACAAGAGCATTCTTGAGGATCTGTCTGTCCTTCACCAGGAATACTTCAATGTTCCTCAGTGGACTCTCAACCTTACAGCCCACCTCAACTACATCCCCCTCAAAGACAACTGAGGACGGGTGCACGGCCATCTCTGGGGAAATGTTGAGTCCTGCAAGACAAACTCAGCATAATCAACCACACATCCCCCCTTAAAGCAATCTGACCTTCATTTGGTAAACTTGACTTTTATTCCAATCACCTCTGACTGTGACCGGAACCTCGTTGCTCTGGTTGGAGGGCCTGGGCCCAGAAACCAAACTGATCTCATAGTCACAGTACAGGGAGCTGTTTCCGATCGTCCTCAGGACCAGGGTGGTCTCTGATGTGTTCCCAGTGGGTGCGGGCTGCTTTATCTTCACAGATTCCCCAGTTTTAAATCTCTGGTAAAATCTGAAGATGAGGGATCCCTTCTCTTCCGGAGCGCTGCAGGTGGCTAGGAATTCTTCCCTCTCATAAGGTTCACTCTTATTTAAATACAGAATGGGGGTCTGCAGCCCTGAGTGGAAGAAAAGCTCACGTCAGCTGTTGCTGTTCATTGTTCATTCAGATCACCTCTGAAGAGGAATGTGTGGAGGTTTGAAAGAAGATGGTAGTTTCTAGCCTGAAGATAAGTGCTGGTTTTAAAGGCTCTAGAATCCTGATGGACAATTACCCAGAACTACACCAGTGGTTTAGTTTTTCTTATGAAAAAGATGATAAATACTTTCCAAACGTGGCCCTAAAAACCCTTTAATGTCCTGCTCAACTGTCTGGTTGAGCTCATTTCGAGTCTCTGTTTCTTATTGAAAAATGTGACTGGACCTGTTTATAATATGATCCAGCGGTAAAATGTAGGTGCTAAATAGTAAGGGACCAAGGGTGAAACCCTGAGGGACACCACAGGCCAAAGGGGCCACACGAAATGAAATACAAAATTTCAACATAAAATATTATTTTACTATTAAAAAACATTTTTGACCTAACAATTTACCATTTTAGCGTCAAACATATTCGATTTATTAATGCCCCGAAGAAATAAAATGTGTAAAAAAAAGAAAAGAAAAAGGTTTTCCATATTTTTATTTCAGGCAAAGTCAAAGGAAATTTTTTATCACATGGTAAAAAAAGATTTAAATACTTTGGCATGTCAAATTAATTCTTACGTCTGAAATGTAAATTTTAGTTGCAGGTTTATTGCAATATTAAATCGGAATATCCGTTCTGTAACTTCTCTCATGCCGTCAAAAATGGTTGGAATGAATGCAAATCATTAATTGGCAACAAAAAACACTTATTTAATCCAACTGGATTACACTGCAATCAGCCATAACATTATAACCACTGGCCGGTGCACTATAGTGGTGGATGGTAAGAAAGTACAATTACTCAAGTACTGTACTTAAGTATACATTTTAAGTACTCATATTTCAGTATTTTCCTATTGTGCTGCCTTACACTTTAACTCCACTACATTTTTCACGACAGCTTTACAATTTCTTTCCTCTTCACTGTTTTTGTCATTTTTCGAAAATTCCAGGTATTTAGATGACCTTTAAAGTCTACAGCTGTTACATATATTAACATAGTAATGCAGCAGTAATAGTAATCCAAACACAAGCACTGACTGCTTTGAAGGTTTAATTACATGTCGCTGATTATACTTTTACTCAGGTAAGGTTTTGAATACAGAACTTTTACTTTAGCGTATAATGAGCATTGACTCTCTCATTATAATGACTCCTTCTCAGCGGGTGGTATCTATTAGGCAGGAAGTGAACATTTTGTCGGGATTGACTAAATGAGCGACTGATATAATGGTCAAATTATGATGGTTAGATAATTGGGTCAGAGCTTCTCCAGAACTGTAGGCCCCCCAAAAAAGGGCCAAACACAATATTAGACAGGTGGTCTTAATCATATGGCTGATGTTCCATTTTTCCCTTAATTTGCTGATGTTTGCAATGAGTTTTTCCTGATAATGCTGTGTTGTGTTTAACTACCATTGTGAGATAAAGACAGAAAAATGAATCTAAGCAGGTGTGAGAAATGTTTAGTATGTCACAGCTTTACCTGTGACGTCCAGTTTTTGGCCGAAGCTGGGTTTGTTCTTGTCCTTGACCGTGACTCGACACTCATAATTACCAGAGTCGGCCGCCCTGGCGGGGTTGAGCTCGTATACCAGTGAGTCCCCTGCGGTGGTGGAGGAGTGGATGGGAACGTCGTCCCTGCTGAGCAGGAAGGTGTGCGTCAGATCCGAGATGTTGTTTTTGCTGACGCTGACCTGACAGCGAATGGTCACCGGGGTTCCGCTCTCAACCGTGCTCCCGGGAAGGATCTCAAGGCCCACGGTATCTATAGTGAAGGCTGCAGGTCCCAATGCGACACAGACACACACAAAACATGCAAAGTCATTAGAGAGAAATAATGTCGGCTTGTTTACGCAATAGCAGAATCGGGGATTTGAGTCAGAAATACAACAACACAATAGTCAAGGTCTATTATTGTCTCCACAACAAAGGTGAATTCTGAGAGTAGACGCTCCCAGGCCAACAATCTACAATCTACAGCACAGCAAACAGGAGTTGCTGAGGGGAGAGAATCAACTTCAACAAACAGCGTCTGACCCTGTGTGACTCCCGTGGGAGAGCTGTGTTGATTTATCGCCGCTTTTGCTTTCCCCTTCGCAAAAACAGCTCAGTATCACCTGCCTCCAGAGCCATGAAACAACCGCTTAGTTCACACACTGGAGGGGCTTCTGGTAGTTTGGGCTCATTCGGGCGCAGTAGAAATTACAAATGTGTGAGAATGTTCTTTCTTAATAAAATAACTAATTTGATCCATCTGATTAAAAAAAAAACCAAAAAACACACTTGATGAAAATTGTTTGGTCATAGACACTGCAAACGTTGCATTTTACACAAATTAAACATACTACACTGAACAAAACATCTGTGAAATATACGGCAAAATAGTGTTATAGAGTTTTTCTGAAAAAAGAACAATTTACATACGTTTTTTGTTTTTTTTGAGTTACATTGTAAAAATCATCTGTAGAAATTACTGTAAGAAACTGTGAAATGGAAACAGCAAAAGACGGTAAAATTCAAAACAATATATCACTGAAGTAGATTCAGGGAATTATCTAAACTATAGAAATGGTAGATAACTTTTTTTTAAATTTTTTTTTTTACTTATAGTCAGAATATGTGGAAAACACCGAATTTTATTGAGTAAATAAAATTAACTGATGTGTAAATGACAGATTTTTCTGGTATAAAAATGTAAATAATCAACTTTAACCATTTAAGCAACAGCATTCCATCATTTCTACAGACAGAAGATGCTAAAAGAATAATGTCTGCATTGGTGAAATGATTGTAATTTACTGTCATTTCATTAGATTATCTACGTAACAGTAAACAGATCGACATTATCTTTGTTTGTTTTTTTAAATGTACCGTTATGTCTGAACCGAAATGATGAACTCCAGCTGCCATTATTGTACTGTCGATTATACAGATATATTCTTTTACTGTGTATCCTCACAAAACTTTACACATATATATGTTCCATGATAGGTAGCAGTAGCTTTTGAAATGACTACAATTGCAATATTTTTTTTAATTTTCATCAAAACATTTTTACAGGATAAAATCCTAAATGTTTGTCACAAACTGTTGAAGCATTACCAAAATTCACACACACACACATACACACACACACACACACACACACACACACACACACACACACACACACACACACACGTCTCTCATATTTTCTACCTTTGCATATTCATCGTTTGTATTTCATACTAAAAATTATTTTGTGTGGTTACCATGGAAACGTTTAGCTTCAGGTGTTCATTTCGTCGGTAGCTTCTCTGACAAACTATTACTTCATAAAATATCTCGCTTAAACGAAGCAAGATGGCTGGATCCTTTCTTATTTTTCTACAGATTTTGTGATTTTATTCTGGAAAATGTCGATTTTAAGGCGACTCTTATTTATCCATAACGGTACCCACTCCTCCAGTCTCACTAAGAGTGTGCAGGTCGTCTGCTGATGTCATGTCATGACTCAGTGGATGTTGGGTGACACGTCTTCTTCAGGTCACCCTTGTATAAGTTTCAAAACACAGGGAAGTTGAAGTTGACCTTCAGTTCAGACTATGTTATAAAAAAAAAAGGGAAAGGTCAACTTTTTTTGGAAACAAGCTGATAACTCTCTTGCCGACAGATCAGAAGATTGGGGCTATATCATGCCTGACCGCCAAATTTGACATCAGCAGCTGTTCAGCTAGCAGCTTGTCTGCTTCTTTCAATCTTCTAATTAATATATGACATCTGAAAAAGAACTGAAAATAACTTCCTGCACTCTCTGTTGGCTAAAGGCAACCTAACCTTCGCAAAACCCCCCCAAAACCCCTCAGGATATAAGTCTCCAAGTGTTTTATAGCAGGTTTAGTCATCTTTGACCCTACCTAGCATTCATGATGTCTTCGTGCTAAGCTAAGCTAACTGGCTGCTGGCTGTGGTCTTGCAATGACCCAACAGTTATGCAGAATAATAAATACTTCTACTAATAATAATACATTTAATTTATAACGCACTTTACATTTGGATCAAAATCTCAAAGTGTTACAAAGTAATAGCAGATAAAAGCATCAATAAAAAATAAAATAATAACTATATAAAAACCTGACCAAAAAGCAGCAATGTTAAATAAAGTTATAGGTTCTGCTAAAAAGGAAAGTTTTAAGTCCTTTTTTAAATGTGTCAGTCGTCTGTGGAGCCCCCAGATGGTCAGGGAGGGCATTCCACAGACGAGTAATAAATATTACGGATTAAAAATAAAACACACGCGGAAACACTCCTGTAAAATAGAAATGACTTGACACAATGTGCATTTCTTACGCGAACTAAATAGATCTTTCATGCTCAAACACAGCGGGGACTTTCCTCATCGCGTATGAAAGTACGGCCCCGAGAGCGATGATTAAACAAGAGCAGAAGACGCCGTGTGACGGGGTCGTACTTACATGACTGCCCTCTTGCACAGGACCCTGGATTTTGGAGGAAAGCAGAGAAAAAGGTGAGCAGACACAGAATGAGAAGGACGAGATGAAGTGATAGAACATCCACTGTCCTTGAAGCAGCGGCGTTTCAGATCCTTACAGAGCTGGAGAGAGCTGGTGAGAAGCAGCAGCAGCAGGTCGGCTGGTCTGCGGTCCATCCTGGGTGATGGTGGTCCACTAGTATGAGATTAAAATCCAGACGGATGAGGAGACGGAGGCCGGAGGGGCCGTCAGAGGGACATGGGAGGGACACAGGAAGGGAGAGGTGGAGTAGTGGTGGTGAGAGCTGTTCCTCGTCTTATCATTCAGCCTCCTTGTGCTGCTTGCCTGACGAGGAAATGGCTTTCACTTCCTCAGGAGTCGGCCGTCAGATGTGTTTTTTTATAGCGTTTAGAAGAAGTGATACTTCAACAATGATATGAGGCGCGAAGAGACGTCTTCTCACCTCCTCAGCGGTGAAGTCAGCATGCAAGATGTTTCCTGTTGCAGAAGTCCTCTCCTTCACGTAACCGGAGCTAAACTGTTGTCCCCGACAGCAAGGGTACGTCCGTGCCGGTTGAACTACTCAAATTAAATGTGAAGCTACGCACGACATAAAACATGCTTCCCCTAGTGGGCGAAATGTGAACTATATTCATATGCAAAACATTTGGTCTCAAACAGACTAAAAGTTGAGAAATGATGGCCTGAAAACTTTTGGAGATAAAGATCCACCTAGTACTAGGAATAAAAAAACAGCCTTTTCGGAAATCAATCCACTTCTTCCTCGCAATACGGTCTTTGTGAGTATAAAATTAGAAAATGATCCATAGAATAGATTTTGAGTTATCGCGTTAACACAAAGGATCTGTGACGGCGAACTCGACGATTGCGAACTCGACGATTGCGAACGCGACAATTGCGAACACGGCTTTTCGAACATGGCCTGAACTTTTTGGGGATAAAATTAGCCTTTGGCTAACTCTGGTACGGTGTAATAAGGGTCAAATAGTTTTCTAAAAACATGCTTTACCGAGAGGCTGAGCTAAACTATTTCCCAAGAAATAAAATATGAATAATTTTACGAATCAGATTTTTAACACAATTGAAAAACACGATCGAACAAACAATTTGGCATTTATATGGTAAATGATCTATACTTATATCCAATAAACTAATTCCCCCAAAGAAATTTAAAATACGCAAAAGAAATATTTTGCACTTTTGTTTTTCTTGGTTAGGATATATATATATATATATATATATATATATATATAAAGTTTAAAAGTACATTTGAATAGGCAGACATTATAGTTGGACACATCTAAAGAAGTCACTCCACTCAAGAAATGCACTTCTAGTATGCAGAAATACAAACATGGCAGACTGCAGTGGTAATTTCCCCTTTTGTGACTGCGTGCACAGAATGGTTTTAGAATTGCGTGTTCACACGTATGTAAGAGTGGAACGCTGCACAGCAACTTGCAATCCCTCGCTGTGACCACTGAGAGCTGCTGAAGCCTAGCAGAAGAAAGAAAACCCTCCGCAGGATGTGCTCTGCTCTGCAGCTTTATCTGCATGATGATCCCAGTCACTTCCATTTATGGCATCATTTACAAACAACTAAAGAAGTTTTCGGGCTGTACAGTGACGTATTTTATCTACACAGAGCTGATGGGAGACCAGCGAGGTTTTACATCACAAACTGTCTTGTTAATGTGACGGATCAGTGTCAGAAAGAGCTCAAGAGGGAGGGACCCTCACGCACAAAGTAGGCCCACGCTGTCGTCAACGACAACAAGGGTATATCCCAAAGAAAATCCCCAATCCCCTGTGTTATACTCTAAAAAAACCCTGATTGAACTTCGAATTAAATGTGATGTTGTGATGTCCAGAATATTAATTTAAGAAAAAAAAAGCTCCCTGAAGTGAGTGAAATGTGAACATCCTGCGGCAAAATATGATGTAGTCAAGATAATTTCAATTTAATAATTTCAAAGTGGATTCAAATGCATTCTCTGAAAAACAGTGTTATTTCATTAAAACAAAAGAAGAAAAAAAAGTCCCCCACTAGTGAGTAAAGTGTGAATTATTAGAGTAAACTAGACTCATGCTCAGCAGCTCGACAGCAAGTGTATATCCCCAAAAGTCCCCAATGCCCTGCGTTGTACGACCAATCCCCCTGATTGAACTCCTCAAATTAAATGTAAAGTAATGTCGACGGTATATTTTTTTTTGTTAAAAGCCTCCCCTACAGAGTAAAATATGTTCTATTACACTTAAACACAATGTATAATAGATAGATCTCTTCGAGTCAATTCAAGTGCCCCAAAATCTGACCAACGGTTAGGAAGTTATATCGGAAAAACAACGGTTTCCGTAAAAACAAACTATCGGAGTATTTGAATGAGATAGATCTCCTCCAGTCGAATCATATGCACCGATTTCAGACTGAAGTGGACCAAAGGTTGAAAGTTACGGCCCGAAAACGTCCCCAAAATGACTCCAGTTCTTCCTCGCACTAAGATCTATGTGGGTCTAAAACTTGAAAGGGATCCATGAAACAGTCTTTGAAGTCATCAGTTCGACACGAAGGATCGGCGGCGGCGGCGGTGGCGGCGGCGGCGGCGGCGACGACGATTCCATAACATCCCCGACTTTTCATGGATATAAAAGCAGCAGTAAAATCATCTCAAACGCTTCAGGTTGGTCGTTATGTCCTACAGAAAATGATCTCCTCCCTCACCAGATGTTTGATGTGTTCAGGGAGAGGACGCATACTGCAGGATGTGACATCACATCATAAGGCCATCACTGATTGATTCTGTCCTGATTGGCGGGACAGAATTCCTGCAGGGATCCGGCGTCGCAGCAGAGGTCAAAGGTCGGTCTGGACGCCGGAGAGCTGTAATCACATTAATGTGACGTTTTGACCCGCAGTTATTTGTTCCTCTCGAATTCCTTCACTTTGAAGGAGTCGCTCCCACTTCAAAGCGAATGTCACGTCAGGGATGAGCGTGAGAGAAGGACACTTCCTGCAGGAGTTAGAAGCATCCTGTTATTTCACCGACTGATTGTGCTTCATGGAGCGGAGGGAGTCAAAAAAAATAAAAAATTAAAACAGGCCCTGGAAAACATATAATAAACAAAAGACATTAACATTAACAACACGAGTTCACAGAAAAATAAATAAAAAAAAAAAAAAGAAAATCATATTCCATCATCAATTTGACCAATTGTTAAGTTTAACAATGTATTTTAGGAAGAAAAAAAAAAAAAGATTTGTGTCGTGCTACTTTGTCCTGATTTATTGCAATTAATTAGAGGATAGTCCCTCTATTATTCAGAAAAAGATTTAAGGTCAAATCTGGTCTGACTGAACTTTTTTCTATTGAAATCCCGCTTATAAGAATAGTTGTGTTGATTTAACTGACAGCCTTCATCCAGAACCTCCATCAACATGTTGAAAGGTTTTAATTCAGATACAAATATCGGTCTGGTTCGGGTCAGCTTTGAATATCCGTCTTTCAAACCTGGACATAAATGCATCTGGCCTTCCTCCTCCTCGTTACAGAAACTACTTTATGACTGTTTTATGTTATAAGATGTGAAGCTGTTCTTCAGTAGCGGTAACCTTATAACACATCTTTAACTGTAACATCCTGCAGTACGTGTCAATTCATCTATAAATAGTCCTGAATGATTGTTTCCAGGTTTCACACTCTTCCTCACTCACAGAAGCGACTGAGGGTGAAGACGGCGGCTGAATCACCCTTTTCTGCAGAGTTTCTCATAAGGACTGTTCCATCTATTAAAAATTCTCAGTTCATCATCAACACTTGATTAACTCAAACGCATCTTTAAAAAAAAGATGAGAGATCCTCTAATCCGTCTTTCCAAATGTCGTCCAAGTGCTTCGATCTCAATGGAAAGAATATTAACAATCTGCTGACGAGTACAGAAAGTAAGATTCCACTATAATGGATTTTATTGGATCTGGGAGGCTTTCAGAAGTGCCGGAGGAGGATGTGTCACTGGGAGATAAATAAACCAGGGTATTAATCAGTGTCACTTCTTCTTGTAATGACGAAGAGGGGATGGGAACTTTGTCTCAAGTCAACACCGAGTCAACCCACAGCGACTCCAAAGTCATTCTCCAAAGACTTGAGACTTCACTTTGACCCGAAAGCTGGAACATCTTCTACTTTTTGGACCTGTCTGATGAGCAGGAGCTGATTATCACTCCCTCCCTTTTTATCATCACACCTCAGACGTCTGTAAGCTGAAAAAACAACGTGACGAGCCCATCTGCCGCTGCTGGGCCATTTATCATGGAAACCAGGATTTCACAATAAAAGATGCGAGATAGACCAGATCAGACTTTATCCCGCTCCAGAGAGGAGGGTCCATCCAGTCCACATGAATGAACGTGCATTCTAGGTTAATATCTTCAGAACAAGCTGCGTATATTGATGATGTCTGTCCCTTCTGAAGAGAAGAGATGCATGGACCCCCATACCTGAGGAGGGTTTTCCTGTAATACACCAGAGAGCACCAGCTGTTTGTACAAACCACCTGTTTGTATTATACATTATTACCCCCCTTAAAAGGTCCCCCGTCAAAAAAATAAATAATCTGGAATACGTTTTAAATAAAGGGGTAGTGTCACATCTCTCTCTCTCTCTCTCTCTCTCTCTCTCTCTGTCTCTCACTCTCTCTCTCGCTCTCTTTTGCTCTCTCTCTCTCTCTATATATATATATATATATGTTTCTACCTCTCCCTCTCTTTATAAATACACACATATACATATATATATATAACTTTCTCTTTCCATACCTCTCTCTCTCTCTCTCTCTCTCTCTCTCTCTCGCTCTCTCTCTCTGTAAACCACTGGACTGAATTAATAACGATAAATATAATTTCTCAATCTTGCCAGTGTGATTGCGTTGGTGAGTTCATTTAAAGTATGCTCAAATAAAAGTATCCTCGATTACGCCTGAAAGCAGATACTGGGACCACCGTGACGATCACAGTGGTCCCAATCCTGGCTTTGCAGCGGGCGGGGACTTTCTGGACTCTCCAATGTGTGAATATGATGACGAGGACAAACTTTAAATGTCCCACCAGAGGGATTATAGAGCGTCACATGAGGAGATTAAAGGGTTTTCACAGAATGAGCATAGACATCGGTAAATTATTACTATTATTAGTTGCAGGTTCATTAAAATGTTTATTTCATCATCTCTGGGATTAGAGCTCAGTTCATCCATGATGATGTTTATTGTTAGTTGCGGTCATTAAAGCATTGATTCTTGTGTAGATGATTTCATCTTTTATTACAATGGAACTTTATCTCCAAAAGGATTTGGACAATAATTTCTCAACCATGTGTACAATATATTCCAAATTTGGTGTATATGAACCGACTCAAGGACATTTACTTGTATGTATCATATTTTACTCCAATACTTCATATTTTGCTCACTAGGGGGAGTTTTTTATTTTTTATTTCCTGTTTTCTGGACATAACTTCCCAACTGTTTGTCCAATTTAGTCCAAATTTGGTGCATAGGAATTGACTCAAGGAGATATGTCTTATATAAATCATCTGTTTTATCTAGTTGTTCCTATTTTTCTCGCTAGGATCACCTATTTTATAATTTTTTAAATTTTTTTTATGAAAAACACTGTTTCTAGGACATAACTTCCGAACCGTCGGTCGCGTTTAGTGCAAATTTGGTGCATAAGAATCGACCGGAGGAGAAATATCTTGTATATATTTTACTGTAATAAGTCATTTTTTTTCGAACAAGGATCACCTTTTTTTCTTTTCTTTCTTCTTTCTTCTAAAAACACTGTTTTTGGGACATAACTTCCGAACCATCGGTCGCATTTAGTCCAAATTTGGTGGAGGAGAAATATCTTACTCTATATTATTTATCTTACTTTACTCTTATAGATGATATTTTACACAATAGGGTGAGTTTTTTTTTTTTTTTTTGCCACACACTGTTTTAGACATGACTTCAGGGGGATTGCTTGTACAACACAGTGGCATGGGGGCTTTTAAGGGATGGCTGTTGGGGCGACAGTTTAGGTCTATTTTCTGGTTTGTGGTGTGGCAGAGGTCAGTCTGTGACAACACTACAGTGTTAAAATCCCCACAAGCATACCTACATAGATTATACTACACAGTGGAAGTAAGCGATTTTAAGCCCACCATTTGACTTGTCTAGTATTCGAGCTAACTCAAATGCTACGCGCACACATAAACCGTATGACCTCATGTATTCCACTCGCAAACCAAACAACTCAACGGTCGGTGTCTGGGTAGATTTAGCTAAGCGGCGTTCCGGTCTCAGCAGAAGCGACAGTATTCAGGAGACGATAAAACGCCCATTACGACCATGAATGAGTAGAGATGTTACATGAACTTGCGGAGCGCTGTGGTGTGAATGATGTCTTTGCTCTGTAACGCCAGCATTCCTCTCAGACTAAATAGGTACAGCCTGCTGGCTCCTGTTGCAAACACAAACCAATTTTGCTCTGACTTCAACCAATTTAATATCTTTAAGGTGTTTCCAAATCCTCGTCTTCTGAACTCCTGCTCTCCACGGTCGGGCAAGTTGTGACTGTGAGCGCCGGGTGAGGGCGGCGCCGAGAAGTGAAAGAAGCTTTTATATTTCCTTGCAGTTCACACATAAAATTCGGCTCATTATGCAGAGGCGGGAAAATACAGAAGAAATCAAAAGGATGGTCGCATAAAGCGTCCTGGAGTGATCGTAATGAACTGTGTCTCTTATTGCTCCGAAATGCATGAGGACTCCTGCAACACATGTCTTAGCAGGAGAAAATTAAGGGAGGAGTAAAAAAAAAAGTTAATTAAACCTTGACTTTATTCAGGCCGGCGGGAAATGTTAACGGATAATAAAACACTCCATTGGAAGACAGGAGATGGGAAATGTGTTTCTGCTCTCAGGCAGAAAACTTCAGGCGGTAATTACAAGAAATCATCTCAGGCTTCTGAGCAGATCCAGCCCGTACCGTCATGCAGTCATGATTCTCGGGGACAAATTAAGGCGCTCTCAGAAAGTGGCAATGTTTTCTACACAAACACACACACAAAAAAAAAAAAATCCGTCATAATCCGACTTTATCATGAGTTTGAGGAGTTTCTGTTGCACTTTGTCACATTTTTATGAGTACATCAAAGGTTTCCCAGTCTGACGTCTGGGATGTCTGGGATTATGTGATATAGGAGGATGGTTTGGTTGAAAATGAAATCTTTAAGTAAGCTTTGTCTTAAACCGTTTAATGTCCTGTTCAACTGTTTGGTTGAGCGAATTTTGAGTCTCTATTTCTTAGAAAATTTGATGTGTACCCCCCCGTCTCTCGACTGAACCTGTTTATAATATGACCCACTAGCAGCATGTATGCGCTAAAGACCAAGGGGGCCAAGAACGGAGCCCTGGGGGATACCACAGGAAAGAAATAACATATGCAAACCGCTCTGGATTTAATTACCATCTTTTTTTTAACTACACCCCCGTTCCAGAAACCGGTAAAAGATCCTGATTTTGCAGAAGCCTGAATGTTACAGCTGGAGCTCTCCTAAAGAAAATTAACATACTGTTGCCACTTTAAATCTCATTTCAGTTTCTGACAGAAACATGCCGAGTGAGGTAAGAGAAATACGTTGAACCCATGACTCTGTCCACCCAAACTTTTTCACTGTGCTTCTGTAAAGCCAAACTGGTTGAATTAAATTAAATTAAATGAAATATTCAAAACTTAAACAAATAAGCTAGACTCAAAAATACTTAATTTAACCAAGATTTCCAGTTTTCTATTTTTTTGTTATTTTTTTTTTACAGTACATGATTTTCACCCCAAAAGCATAAAAAAATTAAATGACAATGGCTTTTGAAATTCTTTAAATCCACCTCAAAAAACCTTTTCAGAGTCAGACTCAAAACCTTTTTGGACATTATTTTATTATAATTTTGAAACGCCAGTATCACACAGTTTATTATTCACTGAAACAACATTTTAGACTTAATAAAACTTTATTTAATTATGTGTCACCAGTGTACACACACTTTATCTACAGTGTATCTTTGAACATGTTTGTTTTAAACAAGAGACGATAAACTGAACAAATGCTGAAACTGAAAAATCTGCCACAGCGACAAAACATTTTACTTCCACGATACAGAACCAGCCAAGTGTCAGAAGCTGAAAAAGGAAAAAGGCGGTCCAGAACTTAAGACCTGCTAACAGTGACAGAAATAAAAACCTCTCTGTTAGTCTCTTGGAATAAATTATGATATAGTTGAAGGAGAACAGAGGAGATGGTTCTCCAGAGGATGTAGTCGGTCAAAGTCCCTGCAGAAATGCTCCATAGACCCGTTTCTTCGCGCAAAGCATGAGCATCATCAAAGATGGCGTCGGGTCCGGCTACAATGATCGTGTTTTGCCAAAGTAAATCATCGATTTAATCCAACTTTACATACAAGAAACCTAATAACGGCTCATTTAATATACTTCATACATTAATCCAATCAAATATTGTTTCTTCACTTTACTTAAAACAGTTTCAAGTTTACCGTTTTATAGTGCAGTAGTCAAATGATGGGAAAACTCAAAAATCCAAAACAGCAAGTTGCCTTCAAATTTCAAGTTTTTTTTCACAGTGCATGATGAAGCCCCTCCCCCACCAGTTGCGGCCGTTCGTCTTCATCCGGCCAGACGCAGCAGCGACAGGCTGACGGACGTCAAAGTGACGGACAGTGATTAATACTGCCTGTCGCTCTCGCCGCCCATGGCTGGCGGTAAGGCGAATAAACCATATCAGCAACGCAATGTTGGCGTTTAACGGCGCTGAGGCCGCCGTAAACCAAGGTGGCCTCGTTTTCTAGAACAACGGCCACATTAATCTGAAGTTTGTTGAGCAGAAAACATGCATGTCTGTCACAATCATCACAAACAGAGAGTTTATCAGAACTACAGGGAGACGAAGAACCAGATTTGTAAGTGCTCCATGTAAACGCCACATCGCCAATATGAATCAAACAGTACGACTGTATGAGTTCTGGCCCCCTAGTTTTTACTTTTAAGTTTTAATACACATGAAAGATAAATTATCCAAGATAGAACAGTTAGCTGGCATGTTTTGTTTTTTTTTGGCTTGAAATTCTAGGTACGTCAAACACAAAATTTCTACTTTTTGAATTAGGAAACATAGATTAATTATAAATTATTATATTGAGTTTGCGCAACTGAACTTTATCTTCCTCAAAACGAAGAAGATGGAGTTAATCTCAAAACACAAAAATCTATTGCGGCAATTTGCCGTGATATTTTACATTAGCCTTCATTTTTTTTTTTTCAGTGTATTAACTTATCTCTCTGATGACGATCTGTAACAATAACTAATTTAACTGTTCTTCTCAAGATGGTGATTCTTATTCCTGGTATTTATTTCTCCGAGAAGTCGGAGTAATTATGGAATGGTCATTGCCACGGATCCTTCGTGTTGACACCATAACTCAAAAACTGTTACATGGATCATTTTTGAATTTTATACCCAATTAGACCTTAGTGCGAGTAAGAACTGGATTGATTTTGGGAAAGGTTGGTTATATATTTCCAACACTAGGGGGCACTTTATCTACAAAGGATCTTGGGTCATATTTTCTCAACTGTCGTCCAATTTAGTCAAAATTTGGAATAAAAACTTTATTACGCTACGTTGCATAAAAGGACATTGGTGTTTAAAGAGTTTGCTGGCGGCCGACTGCCCCACCTGCAGACGGATGTTGACAAAGACGCTCCTCGTCTCCCTCTGGAAGGGTGGGTTTTGACAGAGTGCAGCCCCTGAGAGCTGCTGCACCTCTAACCCGGCTGATGAACTGAGACTGAGAACTCTGTTGAGGCGGAGCAACGTGGAGGTGTTTCAGTCTCTGCTGCAACCGCCTGCAAGAGGTGAGGCTTTGAGGCTCATGCCTAAAGCCAACTCTGCACTACTCTTCAAGTGTCATGACTGTTTTGTTTCATCTAATTATTCAATTGGATCGTTGTTCCTACTTTCACCTTCATCACAATCTCCATAGCTCTGTTTCTGATTTCTTCCCTTGCCGTCTTTACGAAATACGTCTTATGACTTTCTTTGCTCCTGTCTCTTTCTGTTCTCCTTGTTCCACCCACCTCATGTCTGCAGAATCAATAATAAATGATCTGAGAGGCTTGGATGAGAAAGGCTCTCTGCTTTCACTCGCTCAGGGTTACTGGGGAGAATCCGACGATGCTCCGGGTCCTGGTACAGCAGCAGGTTTACAGTGAGACACTGAAGCAGAGGTGACACCAGGAAAAGTCATGCTCATTGTTCCGTGCTGGAGAACATCAACGGATGTGTGCGTCACGGCACAGCCGGCCTTCAAACCTCCACTTGCTGCTCCTCCATACAGCACATGCATCAAAGTGTGCAGAATGTGGACAGCCCCATCTGAAATGCCACAGGGGGTTATTCCTCCTAGGGGCCTGCTGTGTGCCCACTACGTGCAAAAACCTGGATTCAAGCCTCCTCATATCCTCATGCTGCTCTGAACATCAGAGCCCAGCCGTTCTTCTTCTCCTTGTTGTCGGGCTTATGTTTGATCCAGGAGTACCTAACATGAACTGAAGTGTCCTTGAGCAGTGCTCTCCATGGATGCTGTTCTGTTGCTCGCTCAGAGATAGAGATAGAGGCAGGGAGGCTCGTGAAAATTTAAGATCCGAGAAGAAATCAAATGCGTAGGTGTTAATCTGTTTGCTCCTACAAACCGATGAGCGCTTCTAAATCTCAAGATGAGTCCTGAAGTTTTTTTCTCCTCCTCAAATTCAACTCCGAGTAAAACAACTATATATGCTGTCAAATATATCCTTTAAATGTTTGGGGATGTTATTGAATCATTGCAGATCCGTCGTAGCTATATAATAATAAAATAATAACTCAAAACAATATTTCATGGATTGTTTTCAAAATTTATATTTTATGTTTATTATGTTTATGTAAATATGTGTTTATCTGATGCTAAGATATAATTTATTTATGTGATGTGGAAGAAAATGTGATGTTTCCTGCAATTAAAGCAAGTAACCGATGAAACGAAACGATCGTCTTTATTTCCCTCTTCCACTATTTACAGCAGCTTGCAGCAGACGGGCGTCACGCCTACAACGACTTGCATCTATATGTAAACATATAGACGCCACAGACGTCAACAATGTCTTTAAGGTGGACAAATTCTACTGCACATTATACATTATGTAAAAAAACAAAACCATCCAATCAGGTTGTAACCTGATATAAATGTTATTTTGTATCTTCTGGAACCGCGTCATAAATGTCAAGTGAGTAAGGAATCTGAAAGTTTCTGCTCGTCTAACCATCACAGTGGGACCCTTGCTTTCCCAACTAGCTGTTGTAACTATTTTAGAACCATTTATATTCTTCATCTCACTTACACCTGGTTTTTAAAATGTGATATGTGGAAACATCATCAGGCTAATTCATCTAATCCACAGACCTTTTGAGTTTACCTCATGATTAATGTTCATTTATCTGTATCTGGATCCTGGACATTCTATGGGTTTCATACAATCTTTCTTTATATTCACAGTTTTTCTGGACATCCACTTAAAATCAGATTAGAAATGCGCCGACAAGGAGCCTCAAGTAAACACCACAGCGGGCGTCGGTGGAGAAAAAAGTTCTCAATATTCTCCAGAGATGACAAACTTTCTTAGGATTCTCAGACATAGATGCCGGTTAGTCTTTAAAGTAAAGTTCTGACAGGCTGGAACCTAGAAGCATCTGCGACGAGGGCGGCAGCGAGAAGAGTCACGACGCTCTTATAAGGGCGTGTTGTTAGTTCTCCAACTCAGAGGCCGACACGAGGAAATGGCGACACTTCATTTGATGCTTATATTTGAGGTATTCCTGCAGCTGTGAACACACATCATATTATTCAAGAGGAATACACAAACGGAGGTTGGTTCTGAGTTCATGCCCATACTCCCGGGAGTCTCTGACTATAACCATCATAACGATCTATATCCTTTATTCATCACATGTTACCCAGTACTTAACTCAACACATCCCTGAGGGAGCAGTGGGGGCTGAGGTTGTCAGGGTCTTGCTCAAGGACACACGGTATGTACCGTCAGGGGCTGGGTTCAAACCCTAGTCTCCTGGTTGAGGTACAACTGATCCACCCATTGAGCTAAAGCCGCCAGTGGATGACCAGTGAGGGTCTCAACCACCACGAGCCGAACCATCTCAGTTAATCATGATAACTCTGATTTAAGGCTGCATTTAACCTCACTTTTAACCTCCAGCTCCGCTCAAGGTTGAAGGGCATCCGGGTGAATCCTCTCTTGATCGATATGCTCTTCATTAAAAGACAAAAACTCCGCTCCACCCTGCAGTCGGGCCACTTGACTCATTTTTCTGTTACCGCTTTATGAATTTTAATGTGTTTGTACAAACGCAGCGAGAATACTGAAATGATTGAGGAGGAAAACATGTAAATATTCAATTTACCCTAAATGTCAACCCTAAAAGTAATTTGCTTTATTTTACATTGTAGCTGGAGCGCTTTTCATCCTCTTTATTTATGGTCTGTTTTGGTGAGTTGTGTAGCTGTGGAGATTCTGGATCTCACGAGTTCCCTCCAAATGCCTCAGCTTCCTCCGACTGTCCAAAAACACGCTGTACAGGTGAACGGATGACGCAATTTCATGTGGGAAATATTCTCTTTCCAAACCACAGAACAGAAGAAAGACGCCCCGGAGATGTGAAGATAACTAAGCTACATTCCATCCTGTCACTACCCGCGCTTTGATGAGAGCTATGAGGTGATTCAGTGTGTTTCTGTAAAGAGGGAATAGTTCCTACATGGAGATGCCAACTGAGGGGCATCTGGAACAAGAGAGTAGCCCGTTCAGTAGTCAGATGCCGTCTCTAAATACTTATAGATCATCTCCACTTTTCTTAACCTAGCTTCTACTGCTCTTTTGCAGATCTTCATTATGGCTCTCATCAGTTTTATGCCTCTGTAGTTGCTATTTGCTCTGCACATCACCATTGTTTTTGAAGATCCTGAGCATCCGGAGAATTGTTTAACGATGTCATTAAAAACATCGCTGCCCTCTCTCCTTGACATCTCCATACCTCCGCCAGTGTGTCATCAGGACGGACATTTCCATTCTCTATCCTCTTCACAGCTGCTCTCACTCCCTGATTTACAATTTTAACATTTTAACATCTTCCGCCCTTCTCTCACACTCATTTTCTCCGTTCTTCGGTCATCTAAAGTACTTCTTCCATCTTGGCCTCACACTCTTCTCACTTATTAGTACATTTCCATCTCCATCCGAATTCACCCTTACCTCCTGCACACCCTTCCCATCTCGCTCACTCTGCCACGCCAATCAGAACATATTATTTTCTCCTTCCTCAGTGTCCAACCTCTCATACAACTCATCATGAAAGTCTACCAGTACAAAAAGTACACCGGCTTCAGATTCCTTTGTGGTTGGGAAATAGCAATTATGGAGTAATTGTAAAGCAAGGAAATACAAATTCTACATAAAGTCCAAGAAAAAGCTCAAAACCAAATTTAGCACCAAATTTAAAACTGCTGGATACCTATGCTCCTTATAAATCCTTCAACAAGATAGGTGGATCAAACCCACCATCTTCCCCTTTTTATTAAGTAATGAATTCATGAGTTGGAGGAAGACCACCGGTGAAGGTCCCTGACCACGGCGTTGATCTAGGCTTTGAGAAGGAATCCTGTGATGAGGAATTTCTGCTTTTAACCTAACTTAAGATGATGTTTTTGTTAAACATCCCTTCTAGGTTTACCACCCACTGCAGCCTCGCTTACTAACACCACTGACGTACCGATAAGGGTTTCTTGTGCTCATCATTTTTTCCCTTCAATTTCCTCCTCTACGAGTGAATCTGTGTTATCAAAGTGCTGTTTGGTTAAAAACATCACAACAACAACCTTCTTCTTAAACAGCCGTGTTTTGGTTGTTTTTCCGGGTGACACGCAGCTGTTCCGATCAAACATTATATTAAATCACAAGTCATGGAAACAGTTGACGTGAAATCTTCAATGAAAATGAAAAAAGGTGTCCATGTAAACCCATCCATTGTCAAGTTTTTCAAAAAAAAACTCATAAGCAAATGCTATCCATATAAGGCAAACACCATAATAGCTTAAAATAATTAAATTATATATACGAAAGGCGGGGATATTACGGAATCGTCTTCAACGCCATGTCCACCGCTGCCGGGTCAAGGGCTGCACAACCTTCCTGTTCCTGTAATAACTTACAAACTAATTCATGGATCATTTTTTTAAATTTTATACCCACATAGTCCTTTAGTGTGAGGAACAACTGGAGTGATTTTTAGTCAAGGTTGGTTGAAAATTACAAGACTAGCGGGAAATTGATATCCAAAATTGTCAGTTGTGGCAGAATTGTCAACAGCTGGTCCCATTTAGTCCAAATTTTTCACTCTAATAGTTCATATTAGAGCTTTTTACAAAACACTGTTTTCAGGACATGACGTGAGATTTATTTTGAGGAGTTCAATCGGGGGGGATGATTTTCGGGGATGACAGCATAGACCTAGTTATTCCATAAAATCAGCATTTTAGCATTCAAGTTCTAGCATCAAAGCTGAGTCAGAATCCTTCCAGAACAACTTATGTGGCACAGTCTCTCGTGAAAATGACACTTATTAATCTTTTTCTAACGCTGATGACTCTTTATTTCACCCGTAAGAAGTATTTGGAAGTTTTGCAGTGACTTCAAACTACTGAAATATCCCTAAGACTGACTGCATTCCACAAGAGTTGAGATTTTTCTACACTGATCAAACATGAACCTCACTGCAAATATAGATAGCAAATGTGGCTGGAGGTATGAGATGACATTTTGGATCTGGATTTTCTAAATAAATGTCAAAGGCGTTTTCTTAAAAGAGAAATACCAGAACACGGGAGAGAAGCAGGTCAGAGGTGTCTTCAAAGTACAAGGGAAGAGAAGGGGAAAATAATGAAATATAGTGAGTTAGTGAGCGCCCAGCATAACATAACTCCAAGCACTTGTTTGAATTGGCCTTTACGGCAGAACAATGTGTCTCATTTTGGAGAGAACACTAATTAGCTGGGGAACAAGAAGTGGGAGAAAATGCATTTTAAATGGGTCTTTTAGGCTGAGCATTGGTCTCTGCCAGTTCTTGACAAATTAAATACTGAAAAAACTACATCCTGATTTTAAAATGTCTCTATTTATTTCGGTGCAGCATTTCTCTGGAAAACAAGTCAATCAAACTGTCCCTGAATGCGTGCAAAGGGAGTCTAAACAGGAGGAAACAAATATCTTAATTTCTTATTTACTGACAACAAGCCCCCACACGTAGCCTCGAGTCACTTCAGGGGACCAATTAAACACTCAATCCTTGTAACGACATGAATAATTAAACTCTAAAGAATAGTCGCAAGAAATGTTTCCCAATGAAACCATTTGCAAAAATAAAGAGAAATCTCGGAGGGAAGAAAGAGCGTCAGTCCTGAGAGTTTGTCCATTCTTGATCAAAAGCTGATTTAACTGTGACTCTGACCCCGCTGTCGTCCTTCTACCTCCGAGGGGAGTGAACTTTGACCTTCCTCCTCCCAGTGAAATATCCTTCTGAGTATAAAACCAGAACCACCGGCTAGAAAAATGGTGCTATAACATTTGTACTTTTGCTTCTTTGCTTGACTAATAGTAGAGGATAAGTTTACGGTACAATAAAACGATGATCCAGTTAGGTGTAAAATAAACATCATAATAGGACGTTGCTGTCGTTCTCCACAGCAGGGGTACATACCCCAAATTTCCCCAATATTTTTTGCGTAGGAGAAAAAAAAAAAGCTCCCTTAATTGAGTAAATTATTAGCTATTAGATTGAAATATGGCTAAAATATTAATGTCCGTAAGAATTTTCGCGATAAATCTACCCCTAGTGTCAGGAGTATACAACCGAACTTTCCGAAAAAACCCCCACTCCAGTTCTTCCTTGCACTAAGGTCTATGTGGGTCTAAAATTTGAAAGGGATCCATAATATTGTTTTTGAGTTATGCATTGAGTTAAGTGATATTAAGGATCTGCGGCGGCGGACGCGGTCGGGATGATGAATCCATAATATCACTGACTTTTCAGAGATATAATAAATTATAAATTATAATAAATAATAAAAAAATTCCTGCTGTTTCTCATCCGGCTTCTGAATCATTATCTACTTCCCCAGTGTCTATGCTTGAATTGAATCACTGTCATTAATGAATTAATATGCCTAATTTGAATGCACGACAAATGTATTTATTACCTGTGGACGATTATGACACCCAGCTTCTGCTCGTCTGCTGTCAGATAAGTCATCTTGCACACTAACCAGCTCGTTAATGTGAAAAATTTAGAGACCTTTTTTTTCATTTTTGTGTATTCCAACAAATATAAATACTTTCCCGAACCTCCATCCATCACATTCGCAGAGTCACCCGGCTTCCTCTGTGCATGTCTCCCTGAACTGTGTCTAGGCAACACCTTCAGTCAACCAAGCCCTTTCAGTTTTAAACAAATCCAGCTGCATATCAATGACTTTTAAAAGTAAAGCGCAGTGAAGAAGTTGCTTTTCACCTGAGCATTTCTTAATGATCTTGAAAATACAATATTTATATTCACAAACATGTGCTTAATTAACCTGATGGCTGCATGTTTCTGAGCACATTTCATTGAAAAGGGTTGGCGATACTGATTCCCCACTCTCCATGTTTTCATATGAACAATGAAATGAATGACTTGAAAACTTAAATTTGTTGGCGCTCAGGCTCAGTGGGGGATTTTGGTCAAGGAGAGCAATCTGTTCAGAGCGGCAGCAACATAGGCCGCCCAGAGTCTGGACACTGATGTGGTGGAATTGGACCTCAGAGACTTGGAACTGGAGGGCTGTGGAAACTGAGCATCTGCTAGATAGTGGTGGTGGAGAGGTGGAGGATTTTGCTCGATGGCAATGTGAGAGAGCTGAAGGGACAGGAGAACCATTTTTAAAGTTATATGTAGCTCAGTGATTGGTTAATAAGTGTAGTGAAGCGGTTACTTTTTGGATTAGGACAATCAGCTTATAGGCTAGTTGATATCCCCAAACGAGGCGAGCTGGGAGGGATAGTGGGCGGTGCCAAGTGGGTGGGACAGCTAGATGATAGGTGAAGAAAGACAGCTACGGTGAGGTTTGTCTCTCTGGGTTTAATTTCGCTTGAACTTGCTTTCACTAGGCCTGTCGGCCGTCCCCCTGATTGAACTCTTAAAATTAAATGTGAAGTAATGACCAAATTTATTATTTTTTTTTTCGTAAAAAAAAGAAGAAGAAGCTCCCTCTAGTTGGTAAAATCTGAACTATTAGAGTAAAACAAGTTGTTTAGAAGATAGATCCACTCGAGTCAATTGACATGCACGAAATTTGGACTAAATTGGACCAACGGTAGAGAAATTATGAAAACATTTGGATAAATCTCCACCTAGAGTGGGAAATATGCAACCAACCTTTCCCCAAATATCTCAAACTATTCCTCACACTGAGGTCTATGTGGGTTTAAAATATTAAAATGATTCATATAAACAGTTTTTGAATTATCGCATTCACACGAAGGACGACATTTCGGCGTTCCTTTTTATTCCCCATCATACTTACAGATATATTTATGAACTTTCTGCTTGCTTTGCTTGTAAAAGCTGAATGAGATAAATGTCAATGTTAAAACGAAATCATTGATGTTAAGTGGAAAGTCTAGCAGTGAACGTTAAATACAAATGTAAATGGTAAATATTTATGTTGAAATCTACGTGCAAACGTTAAATGTAAATCTAAATGTGCATCACAAAGTTAAATGTTTAGCCAACATGCTAATTTACTCTGCTTACGAGCAGAGTAAATTAGAAAAAAAAACGTTGCCTGTCAACATGTCCGTTTTATGGAACTTAAAGTGGATGAGTCTCATCGACCTGAGGAAAAATGCAGGTGTAAATGTGAATTTCGCCCTCAGGGTGAAACATTCAACCCTGAGGGATGAGCTTCAAGGAGCTACATAATCAATCAGTCGTAAAATTGTATCACAGGCCGCTGTGTTCAGCTTCTTTTTTTTTTTTTTAGTATTAAATTAGCCCAAGATGAATTCAAGGTAGAGCAGTCCACTACTGAGCTAAAACTTTTTGATGTTAAACCCTGCTGCACAATCCATCAGGAGCGGTCCTAAACTCCTAAAATGTGATTTAATGTTACAGCGGTTTATTTCTTTTGCATACCTCTGTTGAGAATTTTTTTTATCAAATTTCACCCTGTATTTCATCATCTGTATTTAAAACCACCGAGTGGGATCAAAATGTACTCAATGGAAAATCCAGGTTGTACAGACTCATAAAATCATGTAAAAAAGGGACATATTTCAGGTATTAATGACGATATGTGAGATATTTTAGCAACACAAAGGGGAAAAAAAGGCTGGAATGAATGTGTCTGCAGAGCTAAAGGCTAATATGAATTCTGAAAAAGACTCACTAGGAGGGAGGAATAAATGAAAGCTGGAGAAAAAGGGATATGTGATAGGCGGAGAGCACACGCACTGCAGCACTCGACTGTCTCCTCAGCTGGAGGAGACTGATTATAGTGCTAAGTGGAGGTGAGTGTCTCTGAACCCCAACATGGAAATGAGACCCAACGCAGGATGCAGACGGATTGGACTGATGGGAGAAAAAAGGTATGCTGGAAATAAAAGGTAAAGTAAGTTAAAAAGAAAAAGAAAAAGAAAAAAAAAGGCTCCGCAGGAGAATTCTTAACCTTTAATCTTTTCATCGTGGAAAATAATTGGCGAGCGGATAAGAGGACGAACCTTGAAGCAGATAACCCTCAATAATCAACGATCTGGACAATAAGAATCCTCTGCAAGCTTGTTTTCAGTTATGTAACCGCTCTTGAAACTTTACCCCAGCCATTCAAATGTAATGGATAAATAAAACATGCCATTTATTCGTTTCCATCCTGCCGGGATCGATGCATCCTTGGTTTTGTCTCATGTATCCGAGCATAGAATTGATTGTGTGAATGACGAGGATTTTTTGATACAAAATGATGACGGAGAATATCTGAGCAGAATATAATGAAACCGTAACCATAGCAATGGCTCTGCTAATAATACGGAGGCTCTGTCGGCTTGTCTACCTTTGTCTGTGAGCGACAGCGTGATGCCAAGACGTGAGTGAACACCTTTAACCACTGGGAGAAGGACCAACATGTGTCTAATCCAATCAAAACAGCAGATGACAACGGTGGGGGGCACCTGTCAAAGAAGACCATCAACCCCCCTGCCCGCTTTTTTGTATAATATAAATCTATATGACCAATTTGAAGTTTGTACCCATGGTCATGGTCAACACATAACAATCGCAAGATAACTCAAAAAATCTGTGTTACCTCGCTAAACTCATTGAACTTGCTGATGCGGCTTACGTTGCTGTCCCAGACAGCAAGGGAGCAGCCCCGAAAAGACGCCAATCCCCTGCGTTGAACAAGCAATCCCTCTATTAAACTCTTCAAATTGAATATGAAGTTATGTCTGAAATACAGTGTTTTTCATCAATAAGGACCCCATGGTGAGTAAAACAAACAATAAGAGCAAAATATGATATCTACAAGATGGATTCATATCCAGCAACTTTGGACTAAATCGTCCCAAATACAGCCTTATTCGTAAAAAGGAGTTCCCCGTAGCAGCATAAATATGAAACACTTGAGTAATACATGATATATTTAAGTTAAATGTTCTTGAGTCGATTCATACGCACCACATTTGGGCAACATAGAACCAATGTTGAGGAATTTTGGCCTCAACATTTTGAAAATAAAGCTCTCCCTAGTGTCTGAAACATACACTAGAGAGAGGTGATCAGGTGATCACTATAAAATTGGAAAATGATCCATGAAATAGTATTTGAACGTAAGTGATGCTGCCCCCCGTTGTGTGAAATAGGTTTCTCCAGACCCAGAATTGCAACTTGGACAAGGCTAGCAAAATTTTATAAACTGGGATGTTGGACCTTGGTAATGGAGTCTTTTCTACTGAGTGTGTTTATTGGAGGAGTGACAAGAGCAGACAGTCGGTGGCAGAAAGAGCAGAATTGACCAACCCAAAGGGAACGTTGCTGGCCGGAAGCTTGGATCCAGGTTGATGAGGATCTTGCTGTGGATGTCAGACTGATTCCTACTGATAGACAGAATAATCTGGTGAAGAATGGAGTGAAGGGTTGAGAGTATTTAAGCAGCAGAAGCTTGATATTCGGATGGGTGTATGGGTTAGTTGGCCGCTTGATGGAGTTCAGGTGATCTGGCAACAGGTGAGGATGCCTCTAGGACGCCTCCCTTTGGAGGTTTTTCATGCACGACCAACAGGGAGGAGACCCAGACCTCATTGGAGAAACTATATATCTTATCTGGCCTAAGAACGCCTTGCAATCCTGCAGGATGAGCATATGCAATTTTATACCCCGTCAGAAAACAGGAGCTCAAACGTCTTTATCTGACTATGACTTCATTAAGGAGCTACATCACAAGTTCTGAAACGTCAATGTCACACTGAGAGGACAAACGTGATGGTTTTGGAGAAAACCTTTACTAAGCTTGTTTATGAGTGTCTGCCATCAATACCCTTTGCTATTTCAACGCCGGGCTCTCTGCATCAGGAGTCGATGCCACTACCTTAATCTCATTCTAAAAACGCCGTGAGTGGGTTCTGAAGTAGCAGATGCTGATGAAGATAGAGTCTAACAGTGCGGCAATTCATTTCACCAAATAGCAAGAAATATGAGGAAGAAGTGAGAGAAATTGGGCCAAAAGATGAAAGAAAAATCCTGTGAGGAAGAATTTTAAAACCTGTGCTGACCTTCCTCTGAGAAATGAATCACTTTGGCTCTTTCAATTGCAGCAAAGCACAGAGACCTTCACACACGGTTCAGATTAAGTCTGCATAAAGAACCCTGGCGGCACAGGACAGAATGTGGAACGGAGGCAGAGCAAAGCAGGGACATGCTGTGTCGGCTTCCATTGAACTTTAAAAATATTTCGTTGTTTCAAATCACTTATACTTCTCTCCTTGCTGCCCTGAAGACCCCACCCACGTCTAACACCTCGTCTCGCTCTTTTAATACCAGATATGCATGTAATTGTGTCGCATATGAGCCTGGCAGACCCCCGTGGTCAAAGTCCCAGACAACAGACACTCGCCGAGGAGCTCCAGATGGGAGCTCAGGTCATCCCATTCCAAATGAGGTGTCACCACCTCCAACTGGGAGGACGCCCCGGGGTGAGCCCACAACCCACTGGAGGAACTACGTATCTCAGCTGGCATGGGATTGCCTTAGGATCCTCCAGAATGAGCTGGAGAGTGTTGCTGGGGAAAGAGACGCCGGGATACCCCGCTTCACGTTCTGCCAGCACAACATAACACTTCAGACGAGGAAGATATGAATGATTAATAATCATGTGTGATAATTTAATGTGTAGAAATGTCTTTTAGCTCGTTTGCATGAAGGTTCAGATCTCCTTAAATAAATAATTAAAGATCTATTTTATATCATTTATAGAGTATGTCAATTCATCTCCATTCATTATGGACTCTCATATCTTATCACAGCAATCTGGTTTCAGACAGAACATCTCTACAACCACTGCTCTTTAAAAAACCACTAACGTTTGATCTCAATATGCTTACACGTGCAATATTTATACATTTCACCTTTGACATGGTTGATCACTTTTTCCTCCTTCACAAATGTTATGGTAATATTGGTCTTTCAAAACATTAAAAGACTACTTCTTTTTTAGCTTATATCTCTTATCAGCGCACTAAATCAGATTTTATGATCATGGAGAAAAGGGTTACCTCAAGGTTCATCTTGGTTTATCAAGGTTTTGTTCAATGATCTTCCACAAATCTGCTCTGATTGCCTCATATGCATATCGTCAATATGTAGACGATACTGTTAATTATCACTCAAACTCTTACATATCACAAATTCAGTGTCCATTACAGAATGATTTTATTCATGCTGTTCAAAATAGTTTTCTTTAAACAAACTTCTACTGAACAGGAAGAGAGAAGCATCATGGAGCTCCCTGCTGTTCCACAGGGGACTGTGCTCTCCCCTTTCCACTTCACATTATACATATTGGATTTCAGACACGACACAGATCACTGCCACCTCCAGAAGTTTTCAGAACATTCAGCCATTTTTGGACTTTTTTCAAGGGGCTACTTTGTGGATAGGTGAGAGGTCGACCGCCTTCGGATTAACACCACCAAAACAAAGGAGGTAGTGATTGACCTCCACAGGAGGACCTCACACATCACACCGTTTGAACATCCAGGATTCGGACATCTAACAGGTGTTCTCATACAAATACCTGGGTGCTCATCTCAACAATAAACTGGACTGGTCGGACAACACAGATGTCCTCTACAAGAAGGGCAGAGGTCGTCTCCTCCTGCTGAGGAGACTGAGGTCCTTTGTAGTGTGCAGGACTCTGTTTAAGACCTTCTCTGATACTGTGGTAGCATCTGTATTTGTCTACGCTGTGGTCTGCTGGGTTGGAGGAAACACAGGGAGGGACAGGATGAGACTCGACTGGCTGGTCAGGAGGTCTATCTCTGTCCTGGACTGTCTCCTGGACTCTGTGATGGAGGTGGGTGAGAGAAGAAATCCATCCTGGACATCACCTATCAACCCCTACATGAGACTTGGAGCTCTGATCAGCTCCCTCCAGCAGTAGACTGGTACACCCACATTTGGAGACAGAGCACTACCGCAGGTCCTTTTGAGCCAGGCAGGAGTCAGATTATTTACTGCTTTACTATTTACTGCTGCATCCGCCACCGATGCAAATAGGTTGTGTATTTCATGGTCGTGTGTATCACAGTATAACTCACAAACTATGTCACGGTCATTTTCAAATTTATGTGTTGATTCCTGGAAAAGCTGGTTGTATATTTCCGACACTAGGGGACCTTTTTCTCCAAAGGTTTTCAGGGCATAATTTCTCAACTGTTGGTGTGATTTAGTCCAAAGTTGATGAATAGGAGTCGCGACCTATTTTGTTTACCTCATATTTTATTCTGATAGTTCATATTTTACTCACTAAGTGGAGCTTTCTCACAAAAAACACTTTTTTTCTTTCATGACTTCTTAAACGTTATTCCAATTTATTGTAAATTTCATGCATATGAATCGACGCAATAAGTATTCTCATATAAATCATACTTCACTCGTAAGTGGGAACTATTTTTTTACCAAAGACACTATAGTTTGGACGTAACTTCCGAAATATGTTCTCTGGTCACCTGAATCCAATTGAGGAGATATATCTTGAATCTAGCGCATTTTACTCTAATAGTTCATATTTTACTCACTAGGGGGAGCTTTTTCATGAAAAACACTGTTTTTCAGACTTAACTTCACATTTAATTTGAGGAGTTCAATCATTGGAATTGCTTGTACAACACAGGAGATTGGGGGCTCTTCTGGGGTTCGGGAACAACAGCGTAGGCCTAGCTTTACATTTTAAATGAAGCGTTAAACAGGGTTCAAACACGTAGTAAATAACAGCGAACAAGAGATACATGATCAAATAAAAAACACGGAAGATATTTTTCCTCTAATTGTGTATCGAAGTGATGTTTTTAAATATTATTCAGAAATAGTCAAGAGGCTTCTGCCAGGATCTAGGGCTGCACCGAGACTTGAGAGGCATCCAAAGTTCACAGATACCTCCAGGCCAGGCTATGCAAATGCATAAGCACAATCTTCAGCATCACATTTAAAACACCCAACATTCAGCACCGGAGAAACGCTGAAACGAAGGAGACGCGTGCCTGTCCTTTAGTTTTAACACTATTTTATAAGAGCATGAACGCGGCAGACTGCATCTGCTGGGGAGGAAAGGTGCATAACAATTTCTCTGATTCAGATTCTAAATCAGTTCTATTTGCGGGCTTGAGAGACCAAAAAAAGGAGAAGGAGTGAACAAAATTTTTAGTATGCAAGCAACTATGTTCTAGTGTGGCAATGCACCACTCCTGTCATCCATGCTCATTACACCGGAAACACCGAGACACCGGAAAGTATTTCTAAAGGATGTTGACAAGCAAAAACTCTTTCAGATCTACTTTAACCAGGCCCATCCTGGTCCTTACTCGCAAACTCAAGTAGTAGGTGGAGGAGGTGTGAACCGCTGTAGGAGCAACAGGAAGGAGCTCGTCTTAACCCACATCCTCTGTTTGACATCAAGGAGGCTCCTACTGCTGAGTGAAAATGTACACTAAAAACTCACGCTGCAGCTGAGTATCACATTAATGAGTAGCGCGGCGTGAACGTACAGCGTACGCCCACGCCTGCATGAACACAAGCGAAAAGACATGGAGCAGAAATAATGAGGAGGGAGTCGTGTGGGTCAATTAAGTTGGCTGAGGGAGTAAGCAGAAAGAAATGGTGGCTACTAGCGGTGTAAGGATTCATCGATCCATATGGGCATATCGGTTTGTTGAACGACGATCCAATCAAATCAACGGAAAGTCAAAATAACGATATATGTCGTTTTTTTCAAGATACGCCTTCATCCTGAAATTATTACCGGCGCATGCCAGCCATGTTTCCCACACTGAGGCTCTCTTTCCTGTCGGCACACAGACCTGAGGACCAATGGGAACAGCCAGATGCTGCAGCTTAATTTTATCCTTTTATTCTGCTGTCCTTGAACGTTAGCGTTGACTTTGGCAGAAGAAACCTTTCTTCAAATGAGAGATAACAGCTAACCAGGTGCAGTCTGAATGTTTACTGCCTCACAACAATGTGGAAAAATAATTAGCCCTGGTCCGTTAGCCTAATGCTAACATATAGTGGGAATTACCTTCTGCATGCTAACTGAGCTAGCATTGACAACTATAATCAAACAATTTACGATTATATACAAATAAAACTATTTCACTTGACATGTATTTGTCAGTTAAACTTAAAAAAGTGTTTGTTAATGAGATGCTGAGTTCAAACATAATGCAATGACAATTCCATAACATCCCTGACTTTTACATAAGACATGAGACGCTTTATCGTCAATGTTCTGTACTGTCAATGTCACTGTTCGGTAAAACCCGGTTGTGATTATTGACGGTGACGTTGTCGAAGCAACTTGTGATGTAGAAGAGTACGGTTTGTGTGTACTGCTCTAGGTCCTGGTTTTCAAACAGACTCCATTGCTTTGGCTGAAAGAGCTCTCGCTTGGGCCAGGTTTTGATTGTCTTTTCGGTGCCCGTAGATTTTTTCCTGAGGGGAGGTATATGCTGGGATGAGGAGAAAAGGAAGGTGGTCTGACTGCTCTGTATGCGTGCTTAATGTTGGAGTACACATGGTCCAGTGTATTATTTCCTATGGTGGCACATTTCACATACTGAGTGAATTTTGGGTACAGTCTTCAAGCATGCCTGACTGAAGTCCCCAGCTATGATGTGTACTCTGACAGGATGGGCCCGTACGATGTGTACTCCGACAGGATGGGCCAGTACGATGTGTACTCCGACAGGATGGGCCAGTACGATGTGTACTCCATCAGGATGGGCCCGTACGATGTGTACTCCATCAGGATGGGCCCGTACGATGTGTACTCCGACAGGATGGGCCAGTACGATGTGTACTCCGACAGGATGGGCCAGTACGATGTGTACTCCGACAGGATGGGCCCGTACGATGTGTACTCCGACAGGATGGGCCCGTACGATGTGTACTCCGACAGGATGGGCCCGTACGATGTGTAC
>VRLP01004331.1:0-50528 GCA_009660295.1 Lophius piscatorius | reverse complement strand
TCGGTTAAAGTGGTCCTTCATCAGTAGACAGGTCGGTTAAAGTGGTCCTTCATCAGTAGACAGGTCGGTTAAAGTGGTCCTTCATCAGTAGACAGGTCGGTTAAAGTGGTCTCACCTTGGTGCTGACGGCCAGCGGCAGCAGGAGGAACGGGCTGCAGACCAGGACCACGATGCCCTTCATCCTCCAGACCTGCCGCAACATTTTTACTCGCAGAGGAAGAACCGCCATGAGTGGTGATGATGAAAATGAAGAAGAAGAAGATGATGATGGTGATGATGACCACAAGAGAACAACTGGATTGATGAACCTCCTCTGTCTCTCTTTAGGGCTCTCACTCTTTCTGCTACCTTATCTCCTCCTCTCTCTCTCTCTCTCTCTCTCTCTCTCTCTTTCATTCTCTCTCTCTCTCTAACACATTTGTGATGCATTTCACAGCCGACAAAATAAATATTAACTTTACGTTACCACACACACACACACACACACACACACACACACACACACACACACACACACACACACACACACACACAGTGTGTCTGTAGACTTTACCTAAACTGTCAGCAGAGCAAACAGCGAGGAGGAAATCGGATCACCTGCAGACGTCAGACTGAAGTCACTTTATCATCCTGCACTGATTCAACGGATCAATCTGTAGTTTTTTCCTCTGAGGTCGTCGGCTGTCGGACGAAGATCAGATAAATACTGCAGAAATTAAACCCAGAATTTTCTATTAGTGCCTGATGGCCGAATTGAAGCACCTGTATGAAGCTGGACTGTTTCAGTGTGTGAACCTGGACGGTTTCAGCGGAGGAATCCTTCAGTTTTCTTTTAGTAGAAGTAACAGGGAATAGGGATAGAAAAACGTTTGAAGTTTGGAGCAGATGGGAACAATGGAGCTAAAGCAACTCCCTGTCTAGTAAACTGATTCCGTTGATACGTTTATGGTTTTGATTTATTTGTTGCATTAACTTGATGTCTTTGATGTCTTTGCAACATTTAACTTCTGCTTCTACAGTTCACAATAAGATCTGGAAAAGCCTTTTTTGATGATGGGTGAAATGGGTTTTAGCACTTTGAGATTTGATCCAAATGTAAAGTGCATTATAAATTAAATGTATTATTATTATTATTATTATTATTATTATATTCAAGCCAAAAGAGAAGTCCAAATGGATTCTACTCACATGCATTAACCGACATTACCTTGATGTCTTTGATATTTTTCACATGACATTGAAGTCTTTGTGAAATATGTTATGCCTTTGATGTCTTTGTGACATTAGCTTGCTGTCTGTGTGATATTAAATTGATGTCTTTGATGTCATTGTAACATCAACTAGATGTCTTTAGATATTTTTAAATGGCTTTGATGTTTTTGTGACATAAAACGTTGATGCCTTGTCATGCGGCTGTGACATGATGACTCTGATGTCAAAGCCGCATGTAATTGGATGTCTTTGAGACATCAGCTTGTTGGCATTGATGTTTTCATGACACACTACTTGATGCCCTTGATGTTTTTTACATGTACCATGATGGTATTGATGTTTGTTTGGCTATTTTTGACGACTACTACATTTTTGCATTAAGAATTGCCGTGTTGCAACGAGCTCATTGAGCAGATTCTCATTATTTATGAGATCCTTCTGCGGTTCATTGGATTTGTTATGAATTGTGACTTAATCAGATATCAGTCTGATCAATTTTGATGTTTAATTTTCAATTATGCCATATAAGCTGATGAACTATGGACAAATAAACACGAGGTTTATGGAATAGCTGCACTCAGTTTAACATAATTACATTTTTTTTTTTTTTACAATTATTCTTTTTATACTTCTTTGCTGTATTTGAATTATTCATTTATCCCCAATTTCCTTTTTCCCTTAAATTCTGAAGAGTGTGATGGGATGCCTTGGTGCCGTTCATATTCAGCACTATTTGGTGTCAGTCAGTCAAAAGTATGGATTATTGTTATCTATTAGCCAATGTTCAGAGAAAAACTATTTACAGTACTGTCAAAGGTAGTGGACCCCTCATGGTTTCTTGGTATCAGATACTGAACTCTGTCAGAAAAGTTTATAATAAAAAGGGCAAATTCAGGAAACAAAAAAAAGAAAGAAAGATTTTTCTATCTCATATGGCAAAAAAAAAGGTTATCCATCAGTCAAATAATGAAAATCTATTCGCTCATTAAACTTTACAGTCTGTTCAAAACAGCAAGATCCCTAAGTCTAACACTAACCAGGCATGTTTTTGGGATTGGTACGGTCAGTAAGACGGAATGTCAAAATTAAGAAATAATGGTCAAATCCTAAAATGTGAAGAAAAAACAATAACAACCAAAAATTGGGTTAATCGTTTTTCAGCCTTCAGTATTTTTCTTTTCTTAATCAACCGTTTTGATCCTTGAGAGTAAAACAATAAATAAATCAAATATTTAATAAAATGTTCTCATTGAGTATTTGGACCCTGATATAATTCGATTGTCAGACATGATGCTTCTTCACTTACAGTCAGGCGAGATGAGACTTCTGTCTATCCTCTGCTGCCACCTGGTGGAAGAAAGTGGAAATGCTTTTCATGTACGTCTACTGTATTTAAGGCAAATACAGAACAGGTGAGCCTGAAGATATAAAATAGGACTGGAAAAATGATTTCCTAGGGGTGGTAGAATTTGTAGCACTTGAATCTTTATTTTTTGTTACTTAAGTAAGAGGTTATATTTTTTGTGAATAACTTGAATTAAAGGTAATGGGTGATGACAAAACAGACATTTTTTGAATATCCTTTTACTAATTTTATATAGGGTGGCAATAATGAATCCAAGATATCCTGGATGGCAGCGAATCCGACACACACACACAAATGCACGCACACACGCACCCACACACACACACACACTCACTGGACTGTACCTAGACCAGGGCTTAGCTGTCAATCATTTCCTGTCATCTGCTTTCGTGAGTGAAATTTTTTTATTTTTTATCTTGTTCTTGTCGTTTTTGACACATGTTTCCAGCCACCAGGGGGCGAGGAAGAAGTTCTGGAGCAATTCTAAGGATTGGACCCAACCTTTACGTAATCAACGGGTGAAACCAGGAGAATCGAGTTGAACGGAGGAAGGACCCTGTTTGTTTCAGAGGTGCATTGTGGGGGCGTCCAGCTGGAACAAGACAGTCAGAGCAAGAATAAATAAACGCCCACACTGTGTGCTGAAAGTATGCGCAGAGCAAGCGACATCAAAGCCTAAGGCCCAAACATGAGTCCGTGCAGAATGTGAAACACTGAAGTTCACTTTTAATCCACCTTGATAAAAGTACAAATGCAAGTTTAAGTTGTTGCTGGTTTTGTTTTAGTTACAATTCATTTTTTAGAGATAAGACTGACTTTAAGTAGCTTTATTGCTCATTATAGCGTCTTTGCCGGAGAATAGAAAGAGTGTTAGAAAGAGTGGTTCTACCACGTCATCGAAAACACAAAAATAATATATAAGTTTTATTTATTTTCTTAAGTAATTTTGACATTAATATAATTTAGCCGGATCATGACAATAAATATGCGTCATTACTGTCGTAAACATATATCACAATACATTAAATCGTCATTATGAGAACATCACCAAACCATAAAATAGAATAACTTGTTAATGTCAGAGCTACAAGATGACGATGATGATGATGATGATGATGATGATGTGCTCCATGAAGGGAGTATTTTGAGTTTATCACACTAAATCTAATTCTAGAGATAAGTAAGTTGACTTCCTGAATGGTAGAAGAATCGGATGGTCTATTTTTGACCATCGATACAGTCGTGAAGTCCAGGGTTGATGATTAACCGGCTAATGGGGGCAGCAGTTGTTGAGCCACTACGTCGTCCAGCCTAGAGGAGGTTGACCACATTTCTCGGTCCTCTTATTTTATTCATCTTACAACCTCTTTGTTTTCTCTTTGCCTCCGTATTCTACCCCGACCAGGTGAGTTTGGACCACATTTGCTATCAGTACTTATGGCCTGTCTGCTCTGCGTCTGCGGAGAAGTTTGCGGCTGAACGATCAGACGTCTATAAGATGAGTCATTTCTGAGTGTCTCTCTGATGGACACCATGTGACGAGTAGGTGACAGCTAATGAGCGTTTATGACAGATTCACACCGTTCATCGTATTTTGTGTGTTTTATGTTCAGTGTGCCGCACCGCCGCCAAAAAAAGAAATGGAAGAGTAACCTTTAATCAGCTGGTAAACACAGCTGATACCTCAACTGACTCTAGACCCAGCAGACGGACAGAAAGAGCTCTACGCTGTAAAACAATATCCTTCAAACATTCGGTCCGGAGTAAAACGTCTTTATGGCGACATGATGGGTCGACATTCAATCTATTTCAATCCTGAGAGGATGATGCTATTTACGTTTTTTATTTTGCCTTGAGCAACATTTAATATACCATCGATTAGTTTAGTTGAACTTTGAGATTAAGCCTGACAAAACATGCTAACATTAGCATGCTAGCATGCTCTGGAGCGCGGGCACACGGCTGTGGAGCTCGTTGTTCATCCAGGTCATTGGAAGCCTTTATTATTTATTCAATCAGCGAACTATTACAAATAATTCCGTCATGAGCGTAATTGTTTCCAGGCCGTCATCAGACTAAAATGTTCTAGTTCAAGGATGAACATCTGATGAATGCTAATTCTACTTTTTTTTTTCTTGCATTCAGTTTGGACACATCCTTTATTATTATTATTATTATTTATATATTATATTGTTATTTTAGACAAGGCACAAGATGACTGTCTGCAGCTCAGGTAATGTGTAAGAATTACTTTGTAATGTAAAATATTACTTTGTAAATATTTGAGTCTGGTGATTTTGAAGAAATATAATCTAATGGCCACGACTGGGAACGAGTTATCCTAAAATACTAACTAAAAAAGCATAAACTAAACTAGTAAAAAATGCCAGTAAGTACAGTAAGTAAGCAAAAAAAATTAAATTATTTAGTATATTACGATATACAAGACAGAACACTTTCAGTCGATTCATATTCAGCAAAGTTGGACTAAATCGGATCAACGGTTGAGAAATTATTTCCCGACAACGTTTGGAGCTAAAGCTCCCCCTAGTGTTAAGCAACTGACATTTCCTAAAATCGACCCAGTTCTTCCTCGAACAAAGGTTTACGAAGGTTTCCCGATAGTTTTTGAGTTATTGCGATAACATGAAGGATCTGTGGCGGTTGCGACGACGATTCCACAATAACCAACATTTTTCGTAACTATAAATATCGTGTTGAAAATTTGCCGTTATTCCCGAGTTACATTCCGTTCTACATTCAATTCTGACGGTGTGGCCATGTTTTTTGTTCAGGCTGTCTGTTGGGAAATGAAGCTGCGTCTCCTTCTCTTACTTTCTCTCTGCTGTCACGGGCTGACGGTAAGAACCTCGCTCTCACAGAGGGAGATTTTAACATTTAACATCCTCAAAAAAAACAGCTATAAACTGTTTATGGGCTTTCTGCTTGACTTTGTGTAATCAAACACTATTTCTGTCCTCAGGAGGAGCATGGTCCAGGAAATTCTGATGCCTCTAGTCCAGATGATGAGGAGGAGAAAACGGAGGAAGTCCACAGCTGCGGGGGGAGTCGGATGTTTAACGCTGAGGAAAGCAGGTCGATAGGGGGCGCCATTGAGAAGTTGGGTTTACGGCTCCTGGAAAACATCGATGTTGGTCCTCAGCGTCCGAACGTCGTCCTTTCTCCTCTCAGCCTGGCCTACGCCCTCGCTCATCTGACCTTAGGTCCGTCTGTTTCAGTGTGTCTTTTCCTGGCAACCAAGAGATCATTAATGAAACGTTTTTTACACTATAATAAGACTACTTAAAACTATAATAAGACTACTTACTATAAAAACTACTTTCCCATATCCTTACTATATAAATGCCCATTGTACAGGCAATCCGCCTCCTCAAATTAAATTCCTTAATCTAGCTTCCACTAAACTTTTCCAGGTCTTCACCGTGTGGCTCATCAGCTTTATACCTCTGTAGTTGCTACAGCTCTGAACTTCACCCTTGTTCTTGAAAATCAGAAAAAACCCCACTGCCTTCTCTCTTACACAACTTCGTACCTCCACCAGTATGTCATCAGGCTCGACCGCCTGTCCACTCTTCATCATCTTCATACAAGCAGAAAAACTTCAGCTCAATTTAGAAAACGTTTGTAAATGTCGGCTCGACCATATTGCATTGTTCGCTCCTCTAACTGCTCCTTTGCGATGCTTGCCAACAATTGTCCCTTTCAGGTGCTCGAAACGAGACAGAGAAGCTGCTGCTGGCGAGCCTTCACGCCCAAAGTATACCATGTTACCACCATATACTGGGGGGCCTTCTGTCTCATTTTAGAAATACATCGCTGGAGGTGGCAACACGCATGTACCTGAGACCAGGTGGGCAGTGATGAGTACAGAACCTGTGATGGTTGAAAAGACGTTTGGATTCCAGTTTGTCTCATAAATCTTCTCTCGCTTCTTTCAGGATTTGAAGTGAAGTTGTCTTTTCTTGAAGAATCTCTGGCCAGGTATCAACCACAAACAGGCTATACCCACGCACATATCGGTTTCTTCAGAATACATTTTTACACATATCGCACAGTTTGATTGAATTGGTTGATTCGTTTAGGTATTGTAAAGTTTGCATATCTCCATGAAATGATACATTTCTCACAGTTGGACAATGAGCATAAGATTGAGACATTCAAGAACTGTATGATAGTAGCAGGCAATTGAAAGCATTGAAACTTTTTTTTTTTCCTCTTCAGGTACCAATCACGGCCCGTTCCTCTGGTCTCGGTGGAGGAGGTCAACCAATGGGTGCAAAACGTCACCAATGGTCACATCCCCAACTTCATGGACAGTATCCCACAAAACGTGGTGGTTATGCTAATGAATGCTATGTACTTCAAAGGTGAACCATCCAAAAATAGCTAGATATTTTTCAGCCAAGTGATGTATGTATATATAGAGTACATATACAGAGGGAGGACTTAGGGTCATGCTCTCAGAATCAGCTGGTTTGGTTGAATGAATATCGGACTTTTGCATAGTTGAAGTAGTGCCACGTGTTGATTCCCCAAATTCTATGCCTTTCTTTTCTATAGAACCTCCTCAACATCGTTTCCATTATCGTTGCAAGCATAGATATATAGATAATCTCTTCTTACGTTGCAGCCTCAGTAGAGACCAGTGCTCCTCATGAAGTTCTGCCTGAAATGCAAACTCATGCTGACTCATTATTTCAGGGTGTTGACAAATTTGGATTCCCTCTTGCTCCCGTCTGTCTGTTCCAGGTGAATGGCAGACACGATTTGACCCCCAAGTAACCTCCAAGGGTGTGTTCTACCTCGACAATCAGAGATCTGTATCTGTGGACATGATGAAATCTACCCAGTACCCTCTCAACCTGCTGGATGACCCAGAACTGGAGGCACAGGTAAAACTGTGCTAGGATGCTTGCATCAGTTATAATATTGTCTGTTATCACAAAATGTGCCAAGACTACTCTCAAACACTCTACAGGCAATAATACTTTTTTTTGAGAACGGGATGTAGGTATCAAATATTTCTTTGTTTCCCCATGAAACAAGAACTTGTCATAACTGCACTATTCTATACTATAACTGCACTATTCACGGTCCAATCGGCTCTAAACTTCATCACGGGACAATCACGTGAAAATTCAGCAACGCTCACCTTTTGAATATGTATTCAAATCAAATGTGCAAATCAAACACCTTTTTTTTTTCTTTTTTACCTTCATACATAAGTGCTCTAACAGATTATAACTGCTGCTCTTGATACGTAGCCAGACAGGCCCCCTGGTGGACACAAGTGGTATTTTGCAGGCTAAATCCCCGTCTGGGGTCAATATCCCATCTTGTTCACATTATGGGTTTACCCAGCTAGTCTAAATGGAGAGTCCTCCCAGTCTTAGCCCACAAAAACTGCGTAGAATAACACAAATTTGGTCTTATTTCTATGAAATTGGATTCAGTAGTTACCAAAGAGTAGCTGAACTGATGCGGTGACTTCTTGCTACTTGAAGTTTATTTTGGGGATTTAATTCAGTTTAGGCTTAACTTAAAATAACCGGTGAGGAGTCCAGAAAATTAGGTAAAATGTTTTGTAAAACTTAAAGAAGAAGTAGGGCCATGGAGATGTATATTGTATATTTGTGTGTTTGGATCAATCAGCATGAAAGGAGGAGGTGTTATAACGCTTGTCCTATCTATGGTGACACCGTGACCCAGGCCATCAGTGGAGTAGTTTGGGTCACGGTTTCTCCATTGTAGGATTCATATATGTTTACCGTGCCAAGGTTTTGGTTCTGCTGAGGGTTGGACATCTTTCTCTTTCGTTCAGGTTGCCAGTCTTGCTTTCAAGGGAAACACCAGCCTAATAATTGTCAAGCCCCTGCCAGGCACAGGGAACGTGTCGTCTCTTCTTCCCAAACTGAGCATCTCCAGCCTTTACAAACGTCTACCTCAGAAGAAATTAATGCAGGTCAACTTGCCCAAGGTGAAGCTCCAGTACCATCAAGAGCTGCAGGAGGCGCTGACCAGTATGGGTAAGTATGGGGTTTATCAAGACAGAAGGGAAGAAAAAACAGGTTCATTATCAGTGCAGCACACTCACGGTGTTGGTGGCAGACATGTTTGATGAACCTAGAAGATTCAGAAATAAACAATCTTGAGAATTAAACAAACTCAAGCTATTTTCACAATGAACTTTTCACTGTTTGTCTGCACTTCCCATGTAATGTCCTCACACACTCAAGCAAGGTCATCAGTCATCATCATCGCTGACCAACCAAATGTAGGTGCTGGTTGTACATTCAGCATAATGAGTGAAAGAGTAAACGTCAAACTTCCCTTGAGTTTCTTTGGAGAAGGAGGGGGCTTAAGGATAATGAAAATCTAAACTAGGCCTACAGTGTCGCCTAGAAAACCAAGGTTATATCTTCCATAAGCCCACAATCCCCTGTAATGTACAAGCAAAACATGATAAAGATATGACATTTACCAGATACATTTTCTTGAGTCGATTCATACGTACCAAATTTGGACTAAATCAGGCCAACGGTTGAGAAATTATTGCCCAAAAATATTGGGAGAAAAAGTTCCCCTATTGTCGAAAATATACAATAACCTTTACAAAAATCAATCCAGTTCCTCCTCCGCCACCCCTGGCGAACTGGTTTTCACCTTAGGGACTAAGTTCTGAGAGTTTGCGTTGGGCAACAGAGCCAACACTCAGTATCCTGTGATAGCCACACAAGCAGTGAAACGTTACTTCCATCGCTAAAAACGCATTCAGAGAAGCATTGAATGCAACGGAGGCTAAATGTCGGAGTGAACGGACGTAAGGCACAGAGTTGTCGTCGCTGTTTCTCATCATCCTCAAATACGACCGTCTTACACAAGTGCCCTCAGCCTGAATTACTACCAGTGACCAGTTGGGGTCAACTCTACTGTTTGTCATAACTCTTGTTATTATACGTTGTTTGTTTAGACTCCCATCCATCCACATCATGGTAATCCTCCAAGGCTGGATAAGAAGACACCGTAATGCCAAACTCAAGGCTTCAGAAAGGGCAGTCCTCAAATTAAAGACTGACACCTGAGAGGGTTATTACTCGCTGTGCACACGTACTTCCTGCTGTGCACACGTACTTCCTGCTGTGCACACGTACTTCCTGCTGTGCACACGTACTTCCTGCTGTGCACATGTACTTCCTGCTGTGCACAAGTCTAGAGATTCGTGGTTAAAAAAGTACATGTGGTCTTTCGGTCTCTTCTGACACCTTTTCTCTCCCTCTCAGGCCTTGGCACTCTGTTTTCAGGTCCTGATCTATCTGGGATTTCTGACCACCCTCTGAAGGTGACGGCTGTCCGCCATGCCAGCACCATAGAACTCAGCGAGGAGGGTGTGGAAGCGGCAGCCACCACTGCTATCACCTCCCTGCGCTCCATCTCCCACTTTTCTGTCAACTCGCCCTTCTTCTTTGCCCTCGTTGATGACGCCTCTATGGTCCCCCTCTTCCTGGGCATTGTCACAAACCCCGCCCCCGACAACGACCGCATGCTCAGTGACGATCCTCACGGCAACATGACCATGAGCGACCAACCTGCGAGGGGGAACAGCGAGGTCGGCACCAGGTCATGCAGCAATATGGAACCTTCAGAGGGCACCGGCGTGGAAACATGTAGCGTCCCTGCCGATGAGGTGGAGCAGCCGCAACATGAAAATGGACTGAAGAAGAAGTAACAGGAAGACAAAACTAGCTTAAAAAAAATAGACTTTACCTGCTTCAAATCTTGCTTCTTAAAGGAAAAGTTCAAAATATGTTGAGATATGGGGTTCAGCTTTTGTTGCAGAGTTAGACGACACCACTCTCATGTCTGAATGAAAAAAAAAAAAGACCAACCAGTGAGCGCAGAACTAGCTAGCTTGGCTCCGTCCACAACTAGTGATGTGAGATACCCCTGATTTTCTTTCTGATCCGATACCAAATGAAACACAGTTTGGTATCGCTGATACTGAACGATATACCGTTATGATGTACAAAAAAGAGAAAAAGGAAAGTAAAGAAGACTATTTTTAATTCTTGCTAAAATCAAATCAGGTCAGTGGCGGGCTGTGGATTATCCGTCTGTGCTTTCAGTGTTTTACTCCCACGATGAAGCTGCGCTCAAATAACTTCACCATTAAGCTACGACTCCAGGTTGCAAAACAGGCCCGTATCCACAGAGGCAGCAACATTTATCCAGTGGAACAAAGTGGTTAAAGAAGGCATTCATACCATCAAATGTAAGCAGCACAATCACAGACTGCTGCTGGGCATAAACATTTGTGCCCAAAGGCACACTGGCAGCGCCAAAACCACTGAATCTGGACCTCATTCTCATCCCAGAAGAAGCAACCGTCTAAAGCCAGCAAAAATCAACAGCTGCTTAAGATCCATCAAAATCCCCGAAGAGTCCCCGAAGCTGTTCCTCAGCTTCAGTGATTTGTTGGACTAGTTCTGTTCAGGTGCCGAGTCTTTTTGAAGTCATCATGAGGTTCTGTTTAACGAGCTGAGTCAGACATGGGAGATTTATCAATGGTCTTGTCTAACTCTGCAAGATGAAGAATCAGCATATTTCCAAAACAGATAAACGTTTTTCCTTTAAAGTGGAGACACTAGAGTGGAGTAGAGCGGAGGACGAACACTTTGGGCTTCTGTTGGATGTCAAAGGCGTCGCAGTTCATCATGGAAACATATAAATACTCAAATATAGTGATCAATGTTGGGTTTTGAGTTTAACACTAACTAGGACGATAACGTTTTATTCTACTTGTCTAGTTGAGACTTTTTCATACATAAAATATGTTCTGCATAATGGAGTCTTTTTTTTGCAGGTATTTTATCAAAAATTTCTAATTTGTTTGCTGTCACTGAAAATAAACTTTGACACAAAAGGTTTATTTTTTGGTTGACATTCTTTTGAAACCTTGGATTTGTTTTGAAGAAGAATGAAGTAAATTAACTCGAGGAAAGATTATCCAGCGTTTTGCAGAATATTAACTCGTCTCCAAACTGAGGCCGACAGTTTCAGCTGTCCTAAAGTAGAGCTGGAAGGACGCTCGCAAACTCCGCAAAGGCAATCCTACGGGTTTGTTGAACTAGCTTGACTCGTGTTCCGTCTCTCAAATAGTTTTAGGCAGATAGCTCTAGAAGTACAAATCCCTTTAGTAGAATTGAACGTAATTCTGGGAATTGTTGACAAATGGCTTGTGTCACAATGTTCAGAAACGTTACCAAAAACAAATTCTTGGATCCGGCCCATATGTGAATCTTGTCCTGCTGGAGGGTTCAACCACCGCCCAGCAGGCTTTTTCGGTTTTCATCCAATATCTGCTGGTATTTGATGGAGTCCATGGAACCATATCTTTTAACAAGATATCCAGGACCTTTGGAAGAAAAAAAAACAGCACCACAGCATCAAAGATCCACCACCGGACTTCGCAGTGGGTATGATGTGCTTTTCTCTATTGCTTCCTTTCTTGCTGCGTCACACCCATCTTAGATGTTTGTTGCCAAAAAGATCTACTTCTGTCTCATCTGACCTCTGACCTTGTTCCACTGAAAGTCCCAGTGGTGTTTGTCAAACTGTAGGAGCTTCATCTTGTGTGTGGACAACAGCAGCAGAGGCCTTTTTCTTCTTACCCTCCCAAACAGCTGGTGTTGGTGTCGGCGCCATCTGATGGTGATTAGGGAGACCTTCTGACCACGAGATTCAACTTAACTCTACAATTCTCTAGATGAAATCCTTGGAAAGTATTTTGCCAGTCGCACCATCCTGCTCACAGTGTGTGGGGGTCAGTTTGTAGACACATCCTCTTCCAGGAAGTTTTTTTTTTTACATCTGTTGAAACTTACATCTTGAACTGTTCAGACATTTTTCCTGTCACCATTGTCAGATTTGTGCAGCTCTACAACTTTTCTTTTGCGATCATTGCTGTGTTCTCTAGTCTTTCCCGTAGTCAAGATCATCAAAGAGAATTAGGCCTGTGCCACCTCATATTTGTACCCCAGTAAAACAGGAAGTCATTGTTGATCACATTTGAGATCCTACTCAAACAGGTGAAGCTAAAAATATAAAATAAGAATGGAAATATGTTTCAGTTACCTTTTAATAACAAGATTTCTTAGGGATGCCAATAATTGTGGCACACGTGTTTTTGACAAAAACGTTTGTTTTTATGTTAAGAATGTCATGTTTCTTCTTTTTTGTTGTTGTTAATACATGGTTGTAGACAACAAAGACTTTTTGCATCTCATTTTACTGAACGGGTGCCGATTATTGTGGAGGTTATATCATTGGTTCTCATGTGGTTCAGTTTTAAATGATACATTAAATGAATGAGGTGGCTGATAAAATCGAAACATACAAAATACCTGATAAGTAATTTTCTTTAAACTTATCCATCTTGAATAAATAAAAAGGTTTGGATCTCCGATGAGGAGTTTGTTCCAGGATCTCTAAAGGTTCACTTGGAGCCAGGTTGGCAGCTTTTTCCTCTCCGTCAGAGAACATTCCTCTCTTCTCCATTTTCTCTCTTGGACTGGAAGTTATGTCTGTCCTCTTAGCGCGCGCGCGCGCCCCCACCGCTCTGCTGGCAGCAGCGGGGACGCGCACCACCGTGGACGCAGGTCCACGAGGCGTCAGGGGGCAAAGGAGGAGGAGGAGGAGGAAGAAGAGGAGGGAGGATTGCGCCCGTGAGTGGGTCGACAGAGTCTTTGTGAGAGACTGAGACGTCCGGTAGCAGAGGAGAGGTGAGTTCGTGTTTCTGGCTCATTTTACGCCCAACTTTTATTCTTCGACTCCGCCGGAATAAAAACTTTGACTGTCTGATTATTTATTGCTCATAATCATCAATACTAATGATGTTCATCTGCATGTTTGAAGGCAAATATCGATTTAATCTTTTAAGAATTACCGAGGGAAAAAAAAAAATCCTTCTGCTATCCAGGATTTAATGATTTAAAAAAAAAATTTAAATAATTATTTAAACTGTAAGAAACTTTCTCCAGTTCAGTTCAGCTTTTCCGTCTCAGCTGTGAGCCACGAAACAGAATCAAAGTTGGAGCTTTTCCAACAGTTTATATAATGTTTTAGGTCAATCCTCTCTTACTCAATTCCAGATTCTTAATATCAGTAATAATAATAATAATAATACAAACAAATCTTTTTTTTTTTCATTTTTATTTATAAGAAGAAATTGCACACGGGTTATTCTGGGTTAGAGAAACTAATTCGAGGGTCATGGACTCGACTTTAAAAAAAAAAAAAGAGGTGATATCAGAGAGTTGAGCAGCAGCCAGTGAGAAAACGTCTGTAGATAACATTTCTGCAAAGTCAGCAGTTCATCTTCACTCTGCTGCAGGATAAATACAACTTATCTCTTTAGTCTGGCTTCAAACTGAATCTTTTTATATGTTTTCTTTTTATCTAGATATTTACTCATCCACATTTTAGTCCGTTCTTATTCTTATATTATGTTTTACATTTTTTTTTATTATTTATGTTTTTAAAGTTGTTTTTTTTTTTATTATGGTTGTTACTGCTTCCAGAATTTCCTCAATTCACTTCCTGTTTTTATAGTCTCATTATGTTTTTTTGAATTAAAAAAAAAAAAATTGTTTTCTTTTACATCCTGCTTTCATAGTTCTTGCTCCTTTTTGTCCTGTGTGTGGATGAGGGTGTGGTGTGTGTGTTTGTGTGTATGATGTGTGTGAGCTTGTGTTTTTGTGTGTGTGGGGGGGGGTTTATCGTGCTCTTTTCGTTAAGATGTAGATGTATACATAAAGTTTAATTGAACAGATCAGAGGGATAAAATCACAACTTTCACGTTGACAATGTCTCACAGACTTTATTCAACTATTAGCTGTAGTTCTGTGTTGCCTTCAGGCTCTTTAGAAAACATCCATACCAAACTGTGTTGCATTCAGGTGCTGTTGAAAATGTGAGGAAATATCTACAACATAACTGTTATTTGCAGATCATTGGTGTTAACGATTGATCAACTGAATTGATTTTGAGATCGAGAAGGTCAGTTGCATATGGATGAGTTCTATCTTGCATTCTTAAGATTTTGAGGAGTTCAATCAATACAGTACTTGTACAATGCAGGGAATTGGGGGCTTTTCAGTAATCTATCCTCCCTGTTCTGGTTGACAGTGTGGGACTAGTTTTCTTTTTGCTTTGGATTCATATAGTTTTACTCTAAATCTATTTTCTTTGTCTTACTTTTCATTTAAAAACTGGGTCAAACTCCAAAGGGTCAATATTCATTCATTCATTCGTTCATTACCAACCGCTTATCCTGTTCAGGGTCACGGGGGTCTGGAGCCAAACCAGCCTTTGAATTTACTAATATTTGGTGTGAAGGATCAGTGGGTTCACCTGGGGGTGGAGGTGTATGCGCTCCACGTATCCATGGAACCGCTCTTCTTCTATCTTTTTGTCAGTCAGAGAATCTGAGTTTTTATGAGGTGACTGTAAAATCATCTCTGTGAAAGTACGAGGAAAAAATCTGCAGCGTCGGAGGTTTTTGGACGCCAACCTCTGGATATCCAACAAACACACTGTGATTGTGTACGTGTGACTGTGGGTCTGTGTGTAGTGTGTGATGTGTGTGTTTTGGTGGTTTGTGGTGTGTGTGTGCTTGTGTGTGGTGTGTAAGTGTATGTGTGCCTGTGTGTGTTGTCTGTGGTGTGTGTGTGCTTGTGTGTTGTCTGTGGTGTGTGTGTGTTTGTGTGGTGGGGTGTGGTGTGTGGTGTGTGTGTGCTTGTGTTGTGTGTGTGTGTGTGTGTGTGTGTGTGGGGTGTGGTGTGTTTGTGTGTGCTTGTGTTGTGTGTGTGTGTTGTGTGTGTGGTGTGTGTGTGTGTGTGTGTGGGGTGTGGTGTGTTTGTGTGTGGTGTGTGTGTGTGTGTGGTGTGTGGTGTGTGTGGTCTGAGGTTCAGATGACAGTCTTTATTTTTTGTGAAACCGTGACAACCAGGTCCAGATGTGTTCAGGAGAACAAAAAGGACATTGTTCATGTGGAACTTTCTTCTCCTTCTTTTACTGTTTTTGACATTTTGTGTGTTTAGACTGGATTCAGTAGAAGAGCTGTGTGTGTGTGTGTGTGTGTGTGTGTGTGTGTATGTGTGTGTGTGTGTGTGTGTGTGTGTTAGTTCTTTGGTGGTTTTTTGGGTCATTATTGTCATCTCAGAGCAGAAATAACTTTTTGAAGTAAAAGACACCGCCGGTCAAACTGTGTTTTTGTTCTGGTGAAAAAAGTTCCCAAACTCTCTTTTTGTTTTTGTCCTCCAGGATGAAGGGAACTACTTTCCTGCTGGTGTTTGGACTCATCGTGAGCTTCTGTCAGGCTCAGGTATGTCCACTGTTTTAACCTCAGGTTCTGCTCCAGAGGACAGAACCTCGGGTTCACCCTGAACACAGAGTGGACGAGTCTCAGCTGATCACCTGTGGTGTGTTTATGGAAACTGGGAAACTGGAGAACCTCAGGTCCGGTCCGGTCACCATGTCTTTCTTACCAGCAGCACATCTTATGCACCTCAGATCAAAGATAACTCCATCAGACTCAGTTAATATTTAAATTCAGGGTTCCTTCTTTTTAAACCAGACAGGAAACTTTATTTCCTGTTTCCATGTTTATGTGTTTGTCGTTGACTTCTGTTCCAGTCTGATGACGGAGGTGAGGAGGCGACTGGAGAGGAAGAACATGTGGAGCTCTTCACCACTCCTCAGTCTAAGATGGGCGCCGCCACCTCGGACTTCGGCTACAACCTGTTCCGTGCGATGACGGGCCACGAAGCCGGGACCAATGCCTTCCTGGCCCCGATCAGTGTGTCTGCGGTGCTGACCCAGCTCTCCATGGGTGAGGACACAAACATAAAACTGAACCCATCTTTGACCCATATCATGAATGTGTGCCTGAACGCCTCACTGAATGTGACCCCTCCGTTCCTCTAGGAGGGTCCGAGACTGCTCAAAGTCAGCTGTTCAGGGCTCTGCGGTACCACAAACTTCAGGACCCTCAGCTCCACAACACCCTGAAAGACCTGCTGACCTCCGTCAGATCGCCCGGCAAAGGCCTGAGCAGCGCCGCTCGCATCTACCTGTCCAAACGTGAGTTCCGTACTACGGACTAGCGACAGAAGAGGCACTTTTCAAAATGTCTTAACTTGAAAACTTTATTGGTACGAAGCTTCATTTTTTTTAGTATCATTATTTATTGGGTCCAAATGTTTCCCTAACATCTAGTTAGTCTAAAAAATTACACCACAAAAATGACATTTTTATGCAATTATCAAACATTTATCTGCTCTTTTACTCAAATATAAAATCTATATGATTTATAAATACATCAAAGCTGAAACAAATCTTGTATTTCTAACCTGCGGCCTCTTACCTAATGTCAGCTGGGATAGGCTCCAGCCCCCCCTCAGACCAAACAGGATCGTTTGATACAGAAAATGATTGAATGAATGTTTATAATCTTTTCTACATTCACCTCTTGTACAATTATGTCTTTTCTTATTTCTGTACATCACAATGTAAATCCTTTGATCCTGACTAACGAGGCGGTCCCTCATCAGGACTCCCTCTGAAGCAGGAGTTCTTGACTCTCGTGGAGCAGCAGTATGGAATCCGTCCCAAGGTGCAGCAGGGCGGAACCAAAGATACGGCAGACATCAGCCGGTGGGTTTCTCAGCAGACAGGCGGGAAAGTGCAGCGCTTCCTGACCAAGCCCTTCGCCAGAGTCCCCGGCGTGAACATCGTGAGCGCCGCCTACTTTAAAGGTAAGTCAGATTCCCACCAGTCGCTGGTTTTTGGACCGTTTAACCCTTTATTGACCTCACTAAAGAAAAAACTATGAGGAAATCATTTTCTATGTATTTACTTTTTTTTTCTTAGGGGCATTTATTAATTGAATATCTAAATTTACTATAAAAAAAAAAGAAAATCGTTCGATGAAACATGTTTTTAAACTGTAAAAAAAAAAAAAAAAAATGAAGTAGATCCAATTTTTCCATGACGAAATCTTTTATTTCATGAAAAACAGTCCATTTTAATTATATTAGCTAAACGGTAATGCCTGTCTTTTTAATAAACTAATACTTTGGTCAAATTACTTTACAAGATTCTGTTTAGTGACTCGTCGGCTTTAATCTGGCAAAAAATTAAAAATCCTGTCTATCAAATACGGCCTCTTCCTTTGAACTGTGGTGTTCCCCAGGGCTCCGTCCTCGGCCCCTTACTGTCTGGCATAAACGACCTGTCACTCATATTAAAAACAGGTTCAGTCAAGAATTAACGCTGCTGAACTTTAACTACGAGTTCATCCTCCATCTGAAGACTTCTGTCTGTGAACAGGGAAGTGGGTGACCCGGTTCAGTCAGAGTGGATCGATGCAGAACTTCCGTGTGGATGGTGGCGGTACTGTCCGTATTCCCATGTTGCAACAGGATAACTACCCCCTGAAGATGGGTGTCGACCCAGATTTGAGCTGCACGGTGAGTCTGGTCTGCGAATGACGTTCAGAACTAGGCCGTCGTCCCCGACAGGTAGGGTTTACCCCCGAAAAACAGTTTTTCATAGAAAACTCCCCCTTGTGGGTAAAATATGAACTATTCGAGTAAACTCTGATGTATAGAGATAGATCGCCTCGATTTGATTCCTATGCAGAAAACTTGGACTAAATCGAAAAACAGTTAAGAACCTGTTTCTCAACCTTTCCCAAAATCACTCCAGCTCTTCCTCGCACTAATGTCTATGTGGGTATAAAATCTGAAACTGATCCATGGAATAGTTTTTGGGTAATCGCGTTGACATGAAGGCTCTGCGGCGATGACATCATTGACTTTTAACTGGCTCAACAACCGACCCGAACCTCGTCGGCCGGTGAAAACAGCTGATACCAGTCCACTTTCTGACGTGTCTCCTTCTTCAGATCGCACAGATCCCGATGCAGGACGACATCAGTATGATCATCTTCCTGCCTGATGAGGTGACCTCCAACATGACCCTTCTGGAGGAGACTCTGACAGCCGAGTTTGTCCAAGACTTCTCCACGACGCTGCTTCCTGTTAAGGTGTCTCTCACTCTGCCTCTCCTCAAACTCAGCTCCTCCAAAGACCTGCTGCCGTTGCTTGGAGACCTGGGTGAGTCTCAGAAGACCTTCAGACCTTCTTCAGTCACAGGTCGTCAGATATCTGCAGGTTCTCACCCTCCTCGTTCCCCCTTGCAGGTCTCTCTGATTGGCTGGCCAACACGGGGCTGGAGAAGATTTCTGCTCAGCCCGTCAAGCTCACCAGCGCCAATCACAAGGTGGTGATGGAGGTGGCGCCCGAGGGGAACCAGTACCCCAGCGCCACCGCAACGCCGAGCCACCTGACTTACCGGGTGGACCGCCCCTTCCTCTTCCTGATCCGAGACGAAGCTTCAGGGGCGCTTCTCTTCATCGGCAAAGTGGTCAACCCCACCGGCCTGACGAAGTAGCGAGGGATTTGAAGTGTCTGCTCGGCATTTGTGGCGCAGACACTCCTGAGGGGATCCGATTTGCGGGATTCTTTACTTTTCATGTTGAAACACGTTAATCTCACAGGACACACAAAACACGCCAACCACACCGCCGCCAGGGGATCCGCTTTATAACGATAACGAATATTGTCATTTGTGTGAAAGAAAATAAAGACGACAACGAAACAAAATTCTTCCCGGCTTGTTTTTGTCTTTTTTTCACGTACTTTAGTTTCTCCACGCTTCAGAACCGCCCCGGAGAAATTCTTACTCCGTCCAGCGTTACCGGGTTTGGATTGTTGGCTGGATTACACAAAAAGTTCCTGATGGATTTTCATGAAACTTGGCGGAATGGTTTCACCTGCAGCGAGGAAGAATGTCTTCTGCATTTTCCTCTCACACACCAACCAACTGCATGTCCTCTTCCCCTTCTTCTCCCGCCTGCAGCTCGTATCTCCAGCATCCTTCTACCAGGGAGAATGATGCATCATCCCTCCTCTTCACGCGTCCAAACCGTCTCAATCTGTCCTCTCAGACTTTGTCTCCAGGACGTCCAACCTGGACTGTCCCTCTGATGTCCTCCTTTCTAATCCTGTCCTTCCTCCTCACTCCCAGAGAACATCTGAACATCTTCAACTCTGCCTCCTGTCTTCTGGTCAGAGCCACCGTCTCTAAACCATCCAGCAGAGCTGATCCCACCACCATCTTGGAAACCTTTCCCTTCACTCCTGCGGCTGTTCTTCTGTCACAGATAACTCCTGACAACTTCACCCTCTTTGCATTTGCTTCTTCACCTCTTTTCCAAAACCCCCATTACTCTGAACAGTTGACCCCAAATACCACCACATCTCCACCTCTTCTCCTTCATCCTCACCTCCTCCTGCCTCCCTTCCGTCCACACACATGTATTCTGTCTCACTTCCAGCGCATACCTCCACCTCTCCAGGTTTTCCTCCACCTGCTCCCTGCTCTCACTACAGATCACAATGTCCTCCACCAACATCACAGTCCATGAAGACTCCTGCCTGACTTCATCTGACAGCCTGTCCATCACCATAACAAACAAGAAGAAGCTCAGAGCCAATCCCTGGTGCAGTCCCACCTCCACCTTGAACCCATACTTCACTCCTACTGCGGACCTCATCGTCGTCATGCTGCTCTCATACATTTCCAGTCCTACTCTAACATACTTCTCCTCCTTGGGCACTCTGTCGTACACTTTCACTAAATACTCAAAGACACAAAGCAACTCCTTCTGACCTTCTCTGGACCCTCAAACACTCTTAGACAAACATCTCATCAAACATCTCATCAAACATCTCGTCTTCCCGTCTCTTTCCCAGATCTTTGTTGTGGACCACCAGCGTTATCCCTCTGCAGCGCCGAACACCAGCCTTGTAGACTAAATAGATCATCTCATGTGTTTGTTTTTTATCTGAACAATCTGAACATTTCTGTCTTCAGATTGTTCTACAGTTCTACAGAGGACATTTCTGTGTCAGTGCTGTTGTTGCAGACATGTGGTGGGGATTTTCCACACGGTCAGAGATTCTTGAGGTTTCTGAGAAACAGTCCAGGAAAAAGTGAGCTGACAGAAGAAAAGGAAAGGGTTGGTCTGAGGGGACGTAGACTTGGTGGAGTCTGGAGTTTTTTGTTTTTTTTTACATCTTTTTGCTTGGCTGCTACCGTGGCAAAGGGGGCGGAGCCAAACATTTCAATGCAGGATGCCAATAATTTGGTTTATGTTGATTTTTGTGAATGATATGAAATAAGAATAACTTTTTGTAAAGTTCTTCCTATTAAACTGATGCTGACAATTTTAATGTTTTACTTCCTGAGGTTTGGAGTCTGCATGGAAACACAGAACATTTAAAGAGTCAAGGCTGAATCCAAGGGCATTACTTGAATAAATCTTAATTACTCGGTTATTACCCGATTTAAATATATATTTTAGGACTTGGAAGTATTTCCAGCTGAACTATCACAGCATTTATTTGCTACAGCTCAGTTTTCGTCCTGAGTCTCCAGTAGGGGGAGACAAACTCTCAGTGGAACACCTTCAACTCTCCACACATACAGCAAAAGAAAAATTCTTGTTTGTAAAGTTTTATTCTAAATACATTTGTGTAAGTTCACATTCCAGCTATCTAAAGGATGAAGTCTGACAGCTGCAGAGGCTGTTAGACTTCTAAACACAGATGCTTAAAAACCCTCACCTTTCAAATTGTCATGGATGCAGACGTGTATCAGATGGCTGTCATACCATTGTCAAACGGCTGTCAGACAGGTGTCAGACCGGTGACAGACGGATGTCAGACTGCTGTCATACCATTGTCAAACGGCTGTCAGACAGGTGTCAGACCAGTGACAGACGGATGTCGGACTGCTGTCATACCATTGTCAAACGGATGTCAGACAGATGTCACACAGGTGTCAGATTGGGGTCACAACGCCACAGGTCAAGACCTCGCAGAGGAAAGGACAGCAGTTCTGTCAAAAAAGATTTGTTCTTCTAGAGGAATATGTACATTCCTTGAACTCTCGTTTGTGGGTTTGGGGATTTGAACCTGTGACCTGTGTCGATCGACGCTCCAGCAGAGAGACCCTGACCACAGAGAGACCCTGACCATAAAGGAGCAGTTACACTTTTTCTTTTTCTTTTCTTTTTTTTTGGGGGGGGGGGGAATCTGATTAGCCAAAAAATTCCAACCACCTTCCCAATATTGTGTAGGTTCACTACAAGAAGCCAAATGAATACGTTATTATAATCTTTGAGAGGTCGGGGACGACAGCGCTGGAGTTACTGCGTTGAGATGTTGATAATAATAATAATTATTATTATTATCCCGCATCATCAAATGTTTGACATGACTGAATGAATGAAGCGGAGGAGCAGGTCACATGTTCAAACCTGTGGCTATAAAACAGATAGGTGTGTTCCTACCCAACTGTCACAGAGGGGACATGAAAGCACTACCAGAAGAAAACAGCAACTGCAGTCTGTTGTCTGGACCTGTCAGAAATCATCTGATCTCAGGAATGTCTTGTATAAACACAGATATAAACGTTGTTTACAACCGAGTCTACTTAAAGTCCGGCTAGAATTTATTACTGTCCTACAACATTTTCAGAGCATCTGGTTTCTGCTGTTCATTTTAACTCTTTAGAAAAGTCTCTCATTAGAAAACAGAAAAATACAATTGAAGTGTTGAGAAAATACGTCGTAAAAACTAGAAATATGTATTCAGACAAAAGATAGTCATATGTTGAAAAGGTGACATTTTAACAAAACTGATCAGCCACAACATAAAAGTGATAAAGAGTGAACTCTTCACTTAAATCAATATTTACAGCCCAAACGGGACATTCAGCGAAAAAGACTATTTTCACATTAGATACTTAAAATTCATCCAGGCATTTTAAGAAATATTTATATTCCCAAAACATCTGGGCTATTATGGACTCTTCATCGACCCCGCAGATTCTTCACGCTAACACGATGACTCGGCTCAGTGCAAGGAAGAGCTGGATTGATTTTGGGAAAGGTCAGTTGCATTTTTTTCACCACTAGGATTTTCACCGGGTCTTTTTCGGGGAGACACCCTCGCTGTCAGCGATGACAGCAGAGTACAAGTTTAATATACGTACACTGGGTAAACTCATACTTACTGAATGTAAAAAAATAAAATGCATTAAACAATGTCCGGTTCATGATGCAGGCGGAGGGCTCCTTTACAAAAAAGAGTGTAGAAAGACTGGCGTTGTTCCCTCTCGGATTCATCCTTTCACGTTTCTTCACGTCTCGACGCTCGTCAGCTCTTTGTCTGTGGTCAAAAGGTTCTCCTCTGGTTTCTCGGATCGGCCCAAACCCTCTGCCTGTAGTTCCTGACGTCTGGACCTTCTGTACAGCAACACCACCGTCAGCACGAAACACAGCAGCGCCCCGAACGCAAAGATCACCTGCAACCCCAGAAACCTGCACACAAGCACCAAGAAGGTTTGTTTTCACCAAATGCAAACATGGACCTTAGCGTGAGGAAGAACTGGATTGATTTTGGGAGTGGTCAGTTGTATATTTCCAACAGTCGGGCCATTCATTTCTCAACAGTTTGTCGGATTTTATCCAAATTTGGTGCAGATGAATGGAATGAAGGAGATCTGTCCTGTGTCGCTCATATGTTACTGTAAGGGTCCGTATCAGTTCCTGGGGGGAACTTTTTCACGATAAACCATCGCATCACTCGCACTTCAGTCCAAATTTGATGCATATGAATCAAGTCGAGGAGATCTATCTTGCACTTTTCATATTTCACTCTAATATTTCATATTTTGCTGAGATTGCTTGTACAACTCAGGGGATTGGGGTCCTTTGGGGTATAAACCCCTTGCTGTCAGGGTGCGACAGCGTAGGGCTAGCTCTTGAGGTTTGATCCCTATGGAACGAAATCTGCTTACAGGTGATTAAATTCCCTCCAGCAGACAGACGGGTGTGTGGGAGGCGTGGCTTAATTGTGGGTGGGTCTATGGAGCATCACTCTTTCCACTCACCTCTGTCTGAAGCTGTCCAGGTTGTAGTAGAGGCAGGAAGTCTGCTTGCCACACTTTTTGCCCCACAGGAGGCAGGAGGTGTCAATGACACTGCCGTATAAGACCGGGCAGGGCATGAACGCTACACACACACACACACACACACACACACACACACAAATTTACCATCAGTCAGCCTTTCTTCACTTGAAGGTCGGAATAATCCGCCCTGGTTGATATTTAAAGGAACATTCCATCACATTCTAGTGGAGTGGTTAGTGTTTGTCTGCTGGCCTCCATCCGTTCCCTCAGCGACTCTTTCTTCAAATGTCGGATGCTAAACTGTAAAATGATGCTTTGTACAGTCAGATATCCAGTACAAAAGATTCCGTAAGCTTTAATACTTTAATGAGAATTTTTCTTTTTTGCAGTATTTCATTTCTGTTACTCTGAAGCAATGTTTACATAGCTGGTACTCGTCAAAGTAACACCTCCATGATGGCAGGCAAGGCTTCCCAGCAGAATGTTAACCGAAGCATCTGACTACCACCCCCAGCTTTTCTTCATCTCATTGTCCGTCCTCCTAACATCTCACTCCAAGATGAGTGACGCACACACACTTGGCCGTCCACATGATAAAAATAAAAAAGGACACACGATTCTTCCGTTTCTCTGCGGTTAAGTTCTGAAGCTCATGAGGATTTCTTTTTTATTTTTGACCCAATCATCTAGTCATCTTAATTTGGTTCATAATAATTGTCAGTGGTTATAATGTTATGGCTGACCAGTGTATAATAACTGAATGCTGATGGGGGAGAAATGAAAGATTAAGGCAAAGACAGACATGAGAGTAACTTTCAGATTGCCTCATCAGATTTTAGTCTTCAGACGTAATGACTATTGCTCAAGAGGCCGTTGACTGTGGGACTCACCCAGAACTCTGAAGAGCATGTGCTGAACTCCCACTGCAAAGGACTTGTCCTCTGTGGGAACACTCCTGTGACAGAAACACAGGGTAATAGTCATCACAGAGGCGGTGGATTATTCTGTTTTCATTCTCCCTGTTAGAACTGGTCCCATCCTGAGAGACGAACACGAACCAGTTATAAACCTCTTAATAAAAACCTGTTCTTTCTTCTTCTTCTCTGGGCGGTTCCTTCTACTGGTCTCCACAGAAGATCTGCAATTACCATCTTGCTCTGTCACACCAACCAACTGCATGTCCTCTCTCATTTCATCCAGAAACCTCCTCTTTGGTCTTCTCTTTCTTCTCCTGCCTTCAGCTCCATCTCCAGCATCCTTCTCCACCCACTCCACCCCGCCTGCACTCGCTTCTTGACCACTTTTCCACACTCCTCATTGCAGATAACAGTTGAAGTACTAAAGCTACTCCTGCACCTTCTCCACCCCATCCTCAACATTCCAGCGGCCTCCCTTTCATTCACACACATGTATTCAATCCGGCTGCCACTCACCTTCATTCCTCTTTTCTCCAGTGTATACCTCCACCTCCCGAGGTTTTCCTCCACCTACCCCTTGCTCTCACTACAGATCACAATGTCATCCACCAACAACATAGTGGATGGAGCTGCTACACCTCAACAACTACCTTACATTGTGTGAAACATTCCAGGGTTTAGTAGCAACATCTCCTAAATGACCTGATGGTAATTTATTCATATAAAATATTGTATTGACGTTGTAAATTCAAAAACATGGCAGGTAGAGTTTAAGGGTCCTGTGATGGGGGGGGGGTTTCAGACTCCAGAGGGTGAACATACATACGTCAACAGAGAACTGATGTGAGGCCAGCAGCGCTGATGCTACAACCGTTTAACTCCTACATGTTGTAAAGTCAGAAATGTTCCCTTTAGAGCAAAGGAAAACCAAATCCTCTCATTTCTGACCCCCACCCTTCTTTCCCTAATTCGGTACAACTCTTTCACAACCATCTTGAATTTACTGGAACGTGTTGCAGATGTGAGCAGCTATGTGACGCCAGCAGCATTTACAATAAATCAGCAGAACTTTCTTTTCTGGTTCTCTAAACACAGAAATATAGAAGCCTGTCCTCAAAACTAGGCATATGCTGTCGTCCACAAAAGCCCCCAATCCCCTGTGTTGTACAAGCCATTCCCTTGATTGATAGATGTGACTTTCCCCTACAAACAAATCTGCCTACAAATACAAATAAATGAAACCGAACCCGAACCTGAAGCTGATTGTGTTCTTCAACTCAAATGTGAAGTTATGTCCGAAAAACAGTGTTTATCATCCAGAAAAGGACTAAATTGGACCACTGATAGAGAAATTATGGCCTGAAAACCTTTGGAGATAAAGCTCCCCCTAGTGTCGCAAATATATAACTGACCTATCTTTAAATCAACAGGAAGGATTTGTGGCAGCGAAGAAGATTCCCTATTATCCCCGACTTTTCAGGGCTATAATAAATGATAAGTTTCTTTGAATGATCGGCAGTTTTCATGGTTCCAGCGCCTCAACTCAAGCACAAAATGTTCACTTGGTACCTGACGTATCTCGCCAACTGACAAGATGATCAATCTTATTCTGACTTCTCCTGTTAGTGGTCATAATGTTATGGCTGAGCAGCGTATCTATTTATCTATCTAGCTTTTTAAACGAGTCACCCCTGGGTCCTATCTAACGGACCTTCACTGTGTTCTTTCTGTGATCGTCTGATGGATTGCGACTGAGAGAGGGGGATTATGGAATGTAGCTACATCCCATAATCCATTGTTCTTAGAACAAACGCCCATGGCTCCTTCTGTTACTCTAAAAATATTGAGGAAGAAAACAAACTGCTTTGTGTTATTTGAATGGTATTCTTTTTCTTTTCTTTTCTGTTCGCATCATTAAAAAGTGAGTCTTTGAACTCAGATGATGTCATTTCTCCAGAACTACAGCAGATCCTTCATGTTAACGCAATAACTCAAGAAGTATTTCATGAATCATTTTCAAATTTTGTAACCTCAAAGACCTAAGTGTGAGGAAGAACTGGATCGATTTAAGGATAATTCAGTGCTATATTTCTGACATTGGGGGGAGCTCTATCTCTTAGATCTTACCCACGAGGGGGCGCTTCTTAAAAAAAATAAGAAAAAACATTTAATTTGAGGACTTCCTTCAGGGGGATTGCATGTACAACGCAGGGGATTGAGGGCGTTTCAGGGATGTAACCCCTTACGGTTAAGGACAACATCACAAGCTTAGTTTCCCTTTCATTCTTAAGTCAAGAAATCATAATCAACAGAACCTGAATGAAAAAAATGAGCACAGGTTTTGCATCTGGCCACCAGTGTCCTCTACGTGACCTTTGAATGTGACAGCTGAATAAATATGAGGTGTTTTGTGAGTCATACCTGAGAATCATCATGAAGGAGGGGGTCTGTGAGAAGGGGGCGATGAAGCTGGTGATGCCGAGCAGGACCATAAATGGCAGTAAGAGGTGGGTACATCCGCTGCCGCAGGTACCAGGAGAGGCGTAATGGGCGCCGCCCACACACCCACACTCAGTGTAGTTCTACACAAACAGAGAAACAGGGTTTAGGGTGGGCCGTTCTGGGACCACCTACCTCTACAGCTGCTACAAATAACAAACTGACTGGATCCAAAAGGTAAGAATTTCAAAAGTCAATCCAGATATCTGGACTTAAATGTATTTGTTTTATTGAAATATATACATTGTGTATTTTAATATACACAAATATTAAAAGTAAAACTGTTCTTACAATGATTTTGTTGTTGATATCGGTCTCCATGGCGATACAGCCGGCGTGACACGGAGACCTGAACTCCACTCGGTCTGAACCACAGACCGGATTAAAGGATTCTTGAGGACATCGGCAGCCGGTGCTGCACAGAAGTCCATTAGAACTGAAAATATATACAAGTTATAAAAAAGAAATATGTTAAGAGAGCCTGTAACAGCGGGGGAAAAGTTCTGTTATCTCGGTGCTGGTAGGTGCTGGTAGGTGCTGCACCGAGATAACAAACGGTTTGTTCCAGTTGTGTTCAGATTTGTTCAAACAGAGAAAGGAAAATGCCTGAAGGAGCTGAACTGATGAACTGGTGCACTGAAATGTCCATCAGTAAAATTAGTTCCCTGTCAGTGGTCAGATGAGGTCCCTGATTTTAAGTCAGTTACATCAGTTTGCTCTCACTAGTCAAATTAGTTCCCCGTCATCGTTGACACAAGTGTCCTTTTACAGGTCAATCTAATTTCACATTCGTGGTTATATTAGTTTCCTGTTTGTGGTACAGATCTGTTCCCTGTTAGGAGTGAAATTAGTTCCCTATCATTGTTGACACAAGTGTCCTTTTACAGGTGAGACTAGTTACCCATTAGTGGTGAAACTAGTTAATTCCCAGTCCGTGGTGAGATTGGTTTTCTATTATTGGTGAAATTAGCTCCATGTCAGGGGTGGAATTAGTTCCCAGTCTGTGGTTAAACTAGTTCCCTGTCAGCGCTGACATTAGTTCCCCTGCCTGTTTATCCTTCGTATGTAAACTACCTACGTGGATGGAAAAACCCCGGCTACCGACTGGGTCGGGCAGCCGATGAACAGCAGCGGTACGGCGGAGAACAAGCAGAGCACGATGGCGGTGGTGCACATCTTGCTGGCGCCTATGACGGAGAGATTGAACCGCCGCATCAGAACTCCGCCCAGAACGATCCCCAGCACGGCCAGCGGGATACAAACCCCACCTGAGAGAAGGAGACCGGGTAGACATTTAATCACAGCGTCGGCTTCTGCTGGATCTTCCCAGAACCTCCCGCTCCCTCACCGATCATCATGGTGGAGACGGAGACGGTCTGGTTGAACTGACGCTCGATGAGCTTGGACATGAAGGTGGCGAGGCCCGCTAGCAGCGCCGACATGTTGACCTGGGCTAGAACCACCAGCAAGTAGACGGAGTTCTGCAGCGTTCTCCGAGCGATCCGAGGAAAACCTGGGGGACAGTGGTGGATGGTGAGGAAGAGGAGAAGTTATCATTGGAGACGTTCTCTCTTAAACGGCCAGTTCGCCCAATCTTACCGCCATTTGATCTCGCCATTTTATGTGGCCTGTAAGTACATAGAGAGAAACAACCGTTCACTCGTTCACGCCTACGGAACGAGTGACCCCCGCTGCCCCAGTGACCTGATGGATGCATGAACGCAGGCGATATAATTGAATTAAGATTCAACCTCCTGAAGCCAAAGTCGCTCTAACGGAACATCCCCCCCCCCGGAATCTCTGCCGTCGGGTCGGAGCCGACGATACCCGGCAGTTGGCGTCTCGGTGACCCCTGCTCGCTGTCTATGACCTGAATTTGCCTCTGCTGCGGCGCCGACCTACAGGAAGTAGAGGAGGAGACTCTTACTTTTGAGGAACTGAAGGAGAGAGAGTTCCTGGAGCAGAACCGTCTGCTGCTGCTTACAGTCTGCCGTGGACTCCACCTCGTCTGCAGAATCCTGGACAAATATGGAAGCAGAACATCACATGCTGGATGTTTTTCTTCACTGCAGACTTCAAAAGCGCTCAGTCAGCAGCGGCTGCTACTTTTAGAAAGGGTGCTGGGTTCAGGAGAGGGTTGGGGTCAGGATTGGAGTTATAGTTGGGCTTTAACCGGCAGTACTACATTTTAAATTCAACTAACTCTTCAGAAAAACATTTCACATAGATAACGTGGGGAGAGAAAACTACCAGCCTTCTCTTTAGTAGATTTGAGTCTTTACTTGAAATACTGACTTAAAAATCTTGAGCAGATCTTAAACAATTAAGTATAGAAGCAAAGAAGTCTTTAGTCCCTTTGATTGGACTTCGGAAGAAATGTAATAATTGAATACTATTACAGTATACAACGCAGTGCGAGGAAGAACTGGATCGATTTCGGTAAAGGTTGGTTGCATCTTAACATCCCTAGGGGGCGCTTTATCTCCAAAAGTCTTCGGGCGATAATTTGTGATGGAGGCGAGGCTTAACCTGAAAGAAGCTTGGAGCAGAAAAGCTAGAAAAATAATGTAAAGAATTATGATAGAGAAACAAAATGTGACTGAAAATTGTATTTCACTAAAACAAACACACAGAAAACACTCAGATGAAAAACGTCACCTATTCGCCGGATGACCTCTGACCTCTGATAAACCCTGCAGTGAATGTCTTTCACTTGACGCCAATAACGATTAGAAGCTTAAATATCTACTCAAAGAATTTACATGATGATCCGCAAGTTGATTTTATCTGATATGACTCACTGCGATAAAACACACAAACACACACACACACACACACACACACACACACACACACACACGCACACTAACAGACCCATCCACACTCACCTATACATTATACCTATAAATTATACCGATTTTTTTTCTTTCTTTTTATGTACAGTGTATTAAAAAGCGGATCCCAACTAAACTTTGTGGAGGGTTGATGACGACTCTCTGGCTTCGGGCGTAGATTGATCATTTAACCAGCGTTTGGTCATTTTCACATTTCTGTGTCGTCCACCATTTTTATTCTGGAATTATGGTACAAACGCATCCTGGAGCGGGGGATTAATGGGGTATAGCTGCAGAGTGGAACACAGCCAGCTTGAGATCAGGTAGGGCCGTTCCTTCTCACCTCTTTTGGCATGTTCCTGGGGAAGAAGAGGTAAGGTAACGCGGCGAGAAAGAGGAGGAAGGAGGCCACCAGGAAGCCCAGCCACCACGCTCCCACCCAGCGGAGGTCCTTGGGGTTCAACTCGATCTCGTCTGAAACAGAGGAGAGCAGCAGGACTGTTATTACAGGGCAAACGGAACAGAAGAAACTAAATCGATCATTTATTACAATTATTTATGCATCACGATTCGTGGACAGAATAGAATTTGAGGAGGAACATGTGGCCAGAACCTGTAAACGCTGTGAGTTCTGTCTGTTGTCGTCGGTACTCTCTACCTGTTTGTCCGTCCAACGGCTGTTTAAGATTGTTTACCCTCTCTGCAATAAGACTTTTGAATAAACATAGTCCTGCTCGTTATTTATCTTTTTCATGTTATCTGCCTTCATTCCCATCTTTAGCTCCTCTGTGTTTTCATCTCTACGTTGTTTTTATGCCAGTGTGTTTTTTTTAGTTTTTGTATAAAATAGCTCATAATGAATTTCTCCTGGTGGGATAAACAAAGTTGTTTGAATTGAAAAGTTTGCTGCTGTCGTTTTAAACATGATACTATCTGTACATTCAGGTCATTCCTGCATCATCACCGCCCTAATCAGTCTCAGCAGATTCATCAGCCATCGCCACCATCACTAGTTTCTAGACTCTGTGGTTTCCTTGGATCACAATCTTCCTGTTTTGTCTAAGCACCAAAGACGGAATCATCTGCTGTACTAAAGAATGATCGTTACCTCATTCACCCGTCTCACTAGATTGAACTGTTTTGGTTGGGATTAACTTATTCACAAATAAAAATTGATTATACGCAATATGTCATAATATCTTTCTTTGGAGGTTGAGCCTTATTCTCAGCCTTCCGTTGAACCCACGTATGAATGAAGAATTCCTTTTCAGGCTTTATTTCATCCACTATCTTCCCCTTTAATCCTGTTTGCCTGTCACTCTTTTACACTTGTGCCAGACACATTTTTTTATAAAATATGTCTGCTTTGCCGGATCAAGCCCAGTTATCAAGAATCGATGAGTAACGGAACAAAAACAGCGACAAAAGAATTACCGTGCAGTAAAATATGAGTTTATACACACACACACACACACACACACACACACACACACACACACACACACTTTTGTTTATATAGCCTTCTGACTGAATAGACTCTTGCCTGCACATGCATTGCTGGGACTCTTTAAACCAGTTCTTCCACCTCAAAACCATTTAATGGATCATTTCCAAATTTTATGCTGAAACTGTATTTCTGTATCTGAAGAACTGGAGGAAGGTTCTTCCTCTCTAGAAGTTTAGGGGCCGGCAGCAGCGCCAACCACTGCGCCCATCTATCTTCTATATATAATACATATTCAAATACTTCATATCTTACTCATTTGGGGGCGATTTAAAAAAAAAACAACAACGTTTTTTGGACATAACTTTACGTTTAATTTGAGGAGTCTAATCAGGGTGATTGCTTGTACAATGCAGGGGATTGGGGGCTTTGGAGGACATACCTTTGTACCCCTAGGTCTAGTTTCCCAGTTTAGAGTTTTGGTTGGACCTGATCCTCACAGAACAATAAAGTCCTGCACATAAGAGTCTAACTAAATACACAGTTTATACATGCATGAATAAGCACATACATGCTCTACACACACACACACACACTCACACACTCACACACACACACACACACACACAACATATGCTGACATACACAAGAACCCAATCCCCATTCCCCCCCCTCCCTTACACATGCTTTTGTTCAAACAAGCTTCCATAGAAAGTCAAGCTCCGTTAATCTCAGCAGCGTCACCAAACATCAACACACTCTCAAACTGTCGTGTCCTGGAATGAATCCCAGAATATTATCAGAGGCAACAGCGTGACAGCCGACACGTCAGGGATTATATTACACGCAGGTTAGACTCCCTTCCAACTACCTTTTTTTAATTAGTCTTTGTAAAGCATCTCGCAGTCATCTGTCCATTCTAGAGGACCAAAGAGTCTAACCTGAAAATCAACATCTGAACACCTACTCATCATCACGGATAGAGGATGAAGAACAATCTTCTATAAGCTTCAGGCGCAGGTGGTGCTGCTTTAGGAAAAATACCTGCTCTCATGGAATCCTCTTTCATTGATAGTAAAAGGAGGTTTGGATTGATTACAGTGATTCAGAGCAGAGCTTCAAAAACGCGCCGCGTCGATTTCACCATGATGATTAAATGAGTCAAATGCATTCCCAGGAAAAGAGCGGCGACGTAGAATCAGATTTAAAACAGATTTATTCCTGATTTACGATTACTGATATTGAAAAACTAGTAGATCATCCACAGAACCTTCTGCTATCGGACCACTGTTTGATAACTTTTGAATTTGCAATGCCAAATAACTCGCCAACAGAAAAATCATTCTACGGTAGAAATATATCTGAAAAAGCTGTAATAAAATTTAAAGATTCTATTCCATCAGCCCTGAGTTCAGTTGCATGTCTCAATTTAAAAGAATCGGACTCTAACGTTAGTCCTGATTATTAATAATTGATTATTTTGTCGATAGGGTTGCAAACTCACTGAGATTAACTCTCGACTCTACCGCCCCCTTAAAAAAAATGTTAGTGGATTAATACATGTTATGAGATTAATGCACTTAAGAGGATTAATGCATGTTAGAGGATTAATGCATGTTAGAGGATTAATGCATGTTAGTGGATTAATGCATGTTAAAGGATTAATGCATGTTAGTGGATTAATGCATGTTAGTGGATTAATGCATGTTAGTGGATTAATGCATGTTAAAGGATTAATGCATGTTAGTGGATTAATGCATGTTAGTGGATTAATGCATGTTAAAAGATTAATGCATGTTAGTGGATTAATGCATGTTAAAGGATTAATGCATGTTACTGGATTACTGCATGTTAGTGGATTACTGCATGTTAGTGGATTAATGCATGTTAAAGGATTAATGCATGTTACTGGATTACTGCATGTTAGTGGATTAATGCATGTTAGTGGATTAATGCATGTTAAAGGATTAATGCATGTTACTGGACTCCATTTGCTTTCTCTGTAAGGTCACATGGTTGGTGACGGTATCTGCTGTTGTGGACCTGCTCGATGTCCACTGATTTCAAGATTCTCATGATGATGATTACTATTACTATTATTATTATTATTATTACTATTATTATTATTGTATAGTATTTCTCCATGAGCTATTGCTAAATGTTACATGACTATTAATGTTATTATGTTCCTGGGATCCCTGCTGGTGCCGCGGCCCGACCCTGGAGAAGCGGAGGAAAGTGGATTACCAGAGCTGATATTTTGTTTCTTCTTCCCTCGTCTGTACCTCTCCTCTCTCTCTATTTTCAAACCCGACCAGTCATGGTAGTAGGCCGTCCACACTGAGTCTTAGATCTGCTCCACGTTTCTGCCTGTTAAAAGGTGGTTCTGGCCACTATCGCCAAGTTCTTGCTCAGGAATTTGTTGGTTCTCTGTAGATAATTATATAAAGGGTTAGATCTAGACCTGCTCTTTCTGGAAAGCACTTTGTGAAACCTGTTGTTGTGAATTGGCGCTATATAAATAAAGATTGATTGATTGATTGATTGATTATTGAGAATGTGACAGAACCAGCTCATAAAATAACCCTGTAGCAGCTACGTAGCAGACGTAGCATTGTTTTTATAATTGATACTGGGGAAATGACCAAGCAGAGTCAGTGCAACTTACAGGAAATGCCCCGGTTGTTTTTAAAATAATTGTAGCCTGACATTACTGTGGATTATAAACAGCTGTGCAGCTGTGAAGCATCAGCGCAGTGTGTTTAACTGACCTCACCTTTGGATAACTTGTCAAAGTCGACATAAAAGCGTAGCATGAGGGAGCCGGAGATGAAGCCAAAGGCCGGGCCGATGGAGGTCACAGCGAGGAGGATCCCTGGAAACCACATCCAAGAAAAAAACAACCTCATAAACATCATGAAAATGAAAAATGTTGAGTCGTGATCAAATACAAGATAGACCTCCTTCCTTGTGCAGATTCACGGGATCTAATTTGGTCGTAATCGGACATGTTTTCCCCCAAGTGAGTGAACTATGAACAGCCAGAGGATTTACAAAGAGTTACCTCTTTGTACATTTTAGTCCAAATGTACAAAGAGGTACATTTGGACTAAATCGGACCGGCACTAAGGAACTTATGTTAGAAAAAAACGTGGTTTCTGTTAAAAAATACTCTCCCCAGTGAGGATCATTTGAACTATTAGAGTAAAATATGATCAAGTCGATTCATATATTCACCAAATCTAAATCTGACCAACGGTTGAGAAATTATGGCCGAAGACTTTAGGAGATAAAGGTCCTCCTAGTGAGGGAATTATGCAACCGACCTTTTGCAAAATCAATCCAGTTCTTCCTCACACTGAGATCTGTGTGGCTATACAATTTGAGAATGATCGATGAAACGGTTTTTGAGTTATCACATTAAAATGAAGGATTTGTGGCGGCGGCGATGAACATTCCATAATATCTCAGATTTTTCACTTTTAATCATCTGGACCAAACTGTGTGAACAAAACATGCTTCCGTTTTTTTTCTCCGTAGGCGTACCGAGGTAGAGCGGTGAGTTCTTCCTGCTGGCGTGATCGTCAATGTAGGAGATACCGAAGGGCTGGATGGGAACCGCTCCGATGCCCAGAAGCAGCTGACCCAGCAGCAGGAGAGGGAAGACCACCTTCTGGGCGGGGCTTTCCTGCAGGCTGCAGCTCTGATTGGACGAAGCGGTGGTGAAGTTGCTCTCTGATTGGCAGAGGCCAGTGTTGTTATTACTGGAGGCTGTGAGAATCAGAGGGAGAAGGCGAGTTTGACACTTGATGTAACAGTTCAAGTTTTTCCTTATTATCTGTATTTAACTCCCTTTCCTCTCTAGCTGTTGGAACTCAGAGAAAGGAAGTGACATCAGTGACAGTTTATCATTTCATCCCATCTGTGATTTCTGTTGCTGTGTGGTTGTTGAACCTCTGGAATGATGACAAAAGTTCAACTTTGGTATTTATTGTATAATTACTGTTAATTAACTCAAAGAATCCTCCCAGTAATTAGGATTCTCCCTCTGCTGTCGCATGTAAATCACATTTAATGGGATTCCATTGAATCGGGTTATTCATCTCAGACATAGATTGCTCAGAATAAGAACGCCGTCAAAAGCGGTTCGCTCGATCACTGCGACTTCTTGGGATTATTGAAACCTGGATGTGTTTGTATTTGTTTGATCTCACAGCTGAGGCGACCGGTGTAGTTGTAGAGTTCGCTCAGGAAGTGGGGCATCGCCATCAACAGCGAGGCCAAGCACGCCAGTAGGGCTCCGCCTCCGATGAACCGCGGCCGGTGGACTCGACTCCCGAAGAAACTCACAAAGACTATGAGGATGGTGTTTCCCACCTGGAGGCAAAGACAAATGTTGCGTTTGACAGTCAAATAAAAATTCCAGGACCCAGGGTGGATGGATTCTGTGCTTGGCACGGATGAGGTCATCATATCATACAGCAGTAGTAGTAACTCAATGTGTATTGTGGTACTTTTATTTGTACTACAACTCTTGCCCTTGTCTTTTCCTCCAGAGAAATTTCCAGCTCAGAACAGTTAATTCCATAATATCCCCAACGTTTAGGTGCTATGGCAGCTGTGATGTCATCAAGCAGAGTTGTGTCGTGTTCTGACCTCGTTGAAACTCGCCAGCAGCCCTGACTTCTGGCTGGAGAGGCCGTAGCGTCGCTCGATGGTGCTGATGGAGCTCTTCATGTAGCCCGACACCAGGAGCTGAGCCAGCTGCAGCAGACTGTGGCAGAACACGAAGAACTGCGGAGAGAAAATGGCCGCGTGACTGGTCAACCCGCTAAAATGAGCTGATATTATAATCCTGATTCAACAAACTCCTCAAAATGAAAGTGTAAAATAAAAACAGAAACAAAGACGGGACAAAGACAGTGAGACCAGTGATTAATGGCTGGGGTCTCATCAGAGTTACGAAACCACGACCTGCAGAGGGGGAAATGTTTACGCGTAGAGAGCGCCGAGAACAATTCCTGGATGGACTTCAGGAAATGAGGCGAACCATTCTCTACCTCTGATGGAACGTTCTTTCACCGAGGCGGCGAGTGTTTGGTCCATCAGATCGAGGCTCTTCTCTAACGGCAGGCCAGACGCTCTCTTCTCTGAGCCTGGATATCTTCTGTGGTTCAAGAATGTCGCTATTATTAGAAATCAGCTGGAGAGCAAGGCATGCAGCTCTTAGCGCTGTTCCCGGAATGCAAGAAAGATCTGGGTTTTAAGCCAGAATCATGCTGTGTTGGATTTGATGGAACATCTTGCGGGTGTTCCACCTTTCCCACAAAACCCAAAACAATCAATGCATCATCCACAACATTCAAAACTTTCTTCTCCTTCTTCTTCACGCTATTCCATTTAAGCAGATCATCTGTCTTCATCTTTGCCTGTCCTCTGCATCTTCTTCTACTATTCTGTCAAGGATAACTCCTGACGCTCATCTCCACCCACTCCACCCTGCCTTCACTCGCTTCTTCACATCTTTTCCCCACTCCCCGTTGCTCTGAACAGTTGACCCCACGTACTTCAGCTCTCCCACCTTCTCCACGTCTACTCTTTCATCCTCACCGTTCCTCCTGCCTCCCTTTCATTCACCTTCATTCCTCTTCTCTCCATACCCCCACCTCTCCAGGTTTTCCTCCACCTGCTCCCTGCTCTCATTGCAGAACACAATGTCATCCACCAACATCATGGTCCACTGAGACTCCTGCTCCTGAAAACCAGAGCGTGTCGCTGGTTGCCATGGCGAGTCACAGTATCTAAGCTTCACTGATGATGACTTTGATTGTCAGAGTTAAAAAACTCTGACTTGTTTGAACAAACATGGATAATCTGGAACACGGAACTCAGAGTTTCTCAAGTCAGGGTCGATCAAGTCGGAGCTCGGGGTTAAGCCCAGACTTTGTTAAACCTGCTTTCTGGATCATCAATCAGGTGACGTGGAACGGAAACCAACCTTGATGCTGTTGAAGAGACTTCCACGCCGGGCCGGAGGTCGTGACCCAGCTGAGGTCATGCTGAGATCATTTGCCCCCATGACCGAATTTTCAAGACGCAGACACTGAAGAACAGAGCGCCACCTGTAAAACAGTTGCGAGTTAAAACCTCACTGATATCCACTTGATCAGGCCGTTCATCCTGCAGACCTCAGAGACCATGATGCACTGCAGTTTCATCTGGACTCATCGTGTGACACAGCAGCGGAAACCGGCTTTTTTCATTTGTCATTTCTGCGTCAAACAAAGCTGGAGTTTTTCTGTCCCTCTGGAAATCAGCCATGAAGAATGTGCTGCATGTTTAGACGGAGAGCAGGACGGAGTGAAGACGTTGGTTGATGGTTGAAGGAGGTCCGATCCAAAGCCGGAAAGAACATTAATGTTGTGTGTCAACATCGGGAAATAGACAGAAAACATTTGATTTAACACAAACGGCTACAAGAATGAACAGAACTCAGCAATCAGCAAATGTGCCGGAACCTCTGGTTCAAACATTTCCTCTACTCCCCTGCAGCACGTCCCTCAGATGTTCTATTTGGTTTAGGTCCAGTGAATGGGATGGCCATGGCAGAACCTTTCTTCTGTGATCTCTGAACCATTTTTGGGTTGATGTTGAGGTGATCTTCAGATCGTTGTCCTGCTGGAAGGTCCAACCACGGCCCGCTTTAAGGTTCCTGACAGAGACTTTCAGGTGTTCCTCCAGTATCTGCTGGTATTTGATGTTGTCCACAGAACCATGTTTTTTAACAAGATGTCCAGGACGTTTGGGATAAAAAAAACAAACAGCCCTACAGCATCGGAGATCCACCACCAGACTTCACAGTGGGTATGAAAGGATTTTCTCTAAGTCTTTCTTTTCTTGCTATCCACCTTTGAAGTTTGTTGCCAAAAAGCGACACTTTGATTTCATCTGACCTCTGACCTTGTTCCAGTGAAAGTCACAGTTTGTCAATCTGTAGGAGCTTCAGCTTCCGTGTGGATGACATCAGAGTCTTTCTTCTTGCTATCCTCCCAAACAGCTGGTGTCGGTGTCGGCGCCATCTGATGATGCTTAGGGAGACTTTATGACCCCAAGATACAACTGACCTTTGACCTCTCTAGCTGTAATCCTTGGAGATCCTTTCACAGTCAAACAATCCTCCTCACAGTGTGTGGGGTCAGTTTCCAGAAATGTCCACTTTCAGGCTGGTTCTTAACGTCTCCAGTCTCTTTAAATTTTTATAACTATTGAAACTGACATTATAAACTGTTGAGAGATTTTCTTGTCCCCATTCCCAGATTTGTGCAGCTCTACAACTTTTCTTTGCACATCATTGCTGTGCATTCTCTGCTCTTTAACATAGTGACGAACCTCAAAGACATTAGACTTGTGTCACCTAATATTTATACCCCAGTAAGACAGGAAGTCATTAATCACCGCTTCAGAGTTCAGGAAAACCTGACAATGTAAAACGGGCCAGGAAATCTGCTTCGGTTACCTTTTAATCACAGGATTTCCTTGGAGTGCCAATAATCATCACGCATGTGTTATAGAAAAACATTTGTTTTTATGTCATGACTTTTAACATTTTGCTACCGATTTCTGTGAATAGTTTGAATCAGAGATCATCAGTATAACTTTTACTTTTACTTTTAGTCCTGTTTTCAAAGGCTGCCAGTAGCTAATCTATTAGAGGGCTGCGTACTTGTTTCCCTTCCTGCAAACATAAACACTGCTGTGATTCGTGGCTGCCCATCTGGATGGTTTGAATTGCTCACCCAGCCTCCAGGACTCCCAGTAGTCCCAGTAAAAAGCCTGAAAGCTTGCAGAAGAGACAAATAGACCAGACTCACTGTGAAAGCAGCTGCTAGCCTCCTGATTTCCTCTCGTGGTTTTTCCCTCTCCCCCGTCTAAGTAGAGAGTGGAGTCTGAACCCTTGGTATTGGAGGGAGGGCTTGTCAGAGAGTTTGAGGAGAAGGAGGAGGAGTGCTAACCCACTGGTTATACATAATAATGATTCAAACCCATGTGTTTCACCCTACAGCAAAAGAAAAGGTCAGGTTTTCTTCTCAAAAAAACTAAATTAATCTGTTTCAGGAAAGTTTGAACTTTTATTTCATGCTTTTTGCAAGTTATTTGGCAATAGCGGTTGTTTTTTTGCAGTGAATCCATCGATGAACCGATCCCTGGATCACAATGACACTCTATGAAACTTCTCACGGAGGCTCTGAGCCATCAGTGCATTAATGAAAACTAGAGAACTATTGGAGATGGTTTGTTGACAGTAATATATACTAAGAATCAAATAATAACCTCAACGTGACAGATTCTTTCATCTTAAGGGAGCTGCGCCTGAATAGTTTGCTGTTTTTTTTCTGTGCGAACAAAAACTCTTCTGTGAAATGTCCCTGAGCAAAAACTTATAAAAAAAATATAGATAGAATATAATATAGAATGTAGAAAATGTATAAGAGCGCCAAGGAGGCCATGTGATCTGGGATCAAAATAAAGTCCTCAGTTTCCCATCTGAACTCTAAAATAATATGGGGATGAATAATTCCAGCCCAGCTAATTCCCTATATCCCTAAGTTCCCAACAGGAAGGGCATATCCAAGAAAAACCTGATACCCCATATTTTACAGGCAGTTCCCCTGATTAAATGTCACCAAATGTGCAATAAAGTTCATATGAGGTCAATTTGGGCCGAAATCAGACCAACGGTTAGGAAAAATATCCCCCTAGTGGGTAAAATATGAACTATGCAAGTTCAAGTTGATAATAATAATAATAGTACATTTAATTTATAAGTTGATTACTATGCACCACATTTGGTCTAAATCGAACAAACTGTTGAAAAATGACGTCCAGAAAACTGTGATTTTGGAGCAGGAGCCCCCTCTAGTGTCAGGAATATACAACTGACCTTTCCCCATAATCATTTATGTATTGCATATGTTACATTTACTGTAAGACGTGAAGCAGAGCATTTTCACTTTCAAGAACCCGAAGCTGTCGATCATTTGGAGTGTTTTCATTGAAACCAAATCTTTGGCAGTTATTTTACTTGTGGTTTAGTTAAGTGATTAATGGATACACAATGTTACATCAAAAACTTGTTGATGGATCATTTTCAACTTTTATAGCCACATAGATCTTAATGAGTGTGATTTTGGAAACCTAGGGGGGAGCTTTATCTCAAAAGGTTTCCCCGCCATCGTTTCTCCACCTCAACTATCATCTTCAAAGATGAAGTAAGATCGGCCTGATTGGAGTTTCTACAACTCTTGTACCACTAGCGGTGAAGCTGTGGCTCCAGCTGACCTGCTCATCCCTCAGCATCACATTATAACATGGCGATGGTGATAACTGTTTTTACTGGTATTTCAACTAAAGTTTAGTCAATAATTTTAATAGGTATTAAGTTTAAAAAGGAGGTGGGCTTAGAAAGTCAAAATACGAAAAGAACATTTGGCCTATATCCATTAATTCATGCACTGTGCTGCCATCTACTGGTCAAAAGTAAGTATGCATGTTTGGTAACACAAGTTTAGTATTTAGGAATAATGATCAAACACTAGGTTTTACTTTTACTTTAAAGTTCAAGTTAAGTCCATAATCAGGACACTTCCTGGTTCTTTCACCAGCTTTACTGCTGTCATGCCCTTGAACTTAAAAACAGTGTGAAAGAGGCGACTTACTCCAGCCCGGTCACACTGTTCTGTCTGCTGTTGGCTCTGGTCTGTCTGTGTTTTTAACTTGTATTTTTACCCATTTTTTGTTGAGCCAGTCAAAGACAGATACGTTTTTATTATCTCCTCATGGGTTTAACGGCGGTTCTGACTGCAGTGGTTCTAACCAGCAGACAAAAGTACGGAAAAACGGAAAATTGTTTTTTAATGCATCTAAAAAAACAAGATATATCATGATAATCGGTATTAAGAGAATGTTGGTAGCAGGATTTGTTGTCGTTTGACACATCCAAGCTTTTTCAAGTCATTCTTTAAGCTAAACTGAACTTTTTATTTGATGGACTTTTATAAGAATTTCCAATGAAATCAATCATTTCAATCAATTATTATAAATAGGTATCTTTAATTCAACAAATAGCGACCAAATTAGGAAAACTGAGTTTTTTAAGAGGGTGAGTTATAAAAATATGAAATGTTTTGATTTGGCGAGGGCAAAGTTTGGTTAAGTTTAAGTTAGGTTTAGACCCCAAACCACTTGCTAGGGGTTAGGAAAAGTTCCCGATCAGGTTTAAAATGGAAACCTCACATGACTTCTACAATGTGAATAAATTTCTCTGGGAGGAACTTCTAAGGAATAAAGTCAGTTTGACACATTTAGATCAAAAAAATCCTTTAAGACTTTAAGACACAGGCGCTGACAGGAAAATGATTCGGTTCAACAACGATAACTGAAGAAGTGAGCAAACGTGTCTGTGTGTGTGTGTCATCTTCAACGGAATCGAAGAACGTGACGGTTATTCAAACAATACAATATCGAACATGTCGAAAATAATATCACAAAACATCAAAATAACATAAAAGTGACAGTAACAAAATATTTTCAGGAATATTGTAATTGTCCACAGCTATTCCCTTTTATAAAGGATGAAAATAAGTAACAGTAGCGAGATCTTAACTCAAAGGAAAGTTTCTAATATCCTGATACCATTTCAATTACAAGTAACCGGATGGACTTTTATAGTGCAAATTCTTTTTATACCTGAATACTAAGTATTTACGTAGTATTATATCTTGAGGCATAAATGTAAAAAGTAATATTAATCATTTTAATTTCACTTTTTTCTAAAATAAAGCCTTGCAATGTCATCAACATACTTATAAGGTAAACATTATAGATAGAAATCTGAACATTAAGAACTTCAAGTGCCCCTTTTCCACCTAAAATAATCTGGTGCCAGTTCTGAGAGCCAGGAGTTGGTGCTCAGGCTGTTGTAAAGCAAAAAAACTGGTGCTTAATTCAGGGTCTGGCTCCGGACTAGCCCTGGAACCGGCTTGGTGGAAAAGGGGTCAAAACAGGTCAAGTGATGGATAATGTATGTCACCTTTTTTGACACGACTGAGGCTACGTTCACACTTCAGGTCTCAAGGCTCTATTCCGATTTTTTTTGTTGAGATCTGATTTTTCTTTGCGAGGTCGTTCACATTATAGTTTATACGCGACCCCCATTCAGTGTGAGGAGTCTACGGCCCTGAAGTGACCCCCTTACCCAGAAGAAGACGTGATGTCACGCGTGTTTACGGAAGTAAATACATTTAGTCTATTGTTGACATTTGATCTTGCCGCCTCCTCCGGCGCAGAATTGTGACGTCCGTCTCACGTCAATGAGGTAAAAGTCGAATGAAATGTGACTTGACCTTTCAGACTGAGGTCGCTACGAGAAACATCAGATACGTATCTGATTTATGGCCACATATGAAAGCGGCCTGGGTCTGATTTGAAAAAAATCTGATTTGTGCTGTTCAGACTTTAAAAGAAAAATCCGATATCAGTCACATACGGGCAAAGAAGTCGGATTTGGATCACTTTTACCTGCAGTGTGAACGTAGCCTAAGGCGAGAGGCAGGAAACATCCTTGACATAACCTCAGTTGATCACAGGTGGGACACATACAGACAAACAAACATTCTCACTCTCATCCACACCTGTCGGTAATTCAGGGGCACCAGTTCAGCCACAGTTCACGTGTTCACGTGTTCACGTGTTCATGTGTTCACGTGTTCATTCTCTACCTCTGATGGAGGTAGAGAACACGTGTTCACGTGTTCATGTGTTCACGTGTTCACGTGTTCATGTGTTCACGTGTTTGAAATGTGTGAGGAAGCCGGTGCGAATCCACAAAGACTCGTGGAGAAGAGCGAGTCCACTTCTGAAAATTCACAAAGGTGCCGAACGCTCTTTTCGAGTGAAGAATGGCCACTTCATTCTGTTGGGACAAAAACACACAGACAAAATAATTTGGTTTCAACATAGAAGAAAAAGCTGATTTTTATTTTTTTTTACACTAACACCAATTTTTGTAGCAAAGGGTTCACCTAAAAGACCGATAGCCACCAATGTGACATTATGACATGTTGATGGCGATAACAGTTTTTTATGGTAACATTAAAATTTAAGTTAAGTCCATCATTTTAATAGGTATGAAGTTTAAAAAGAAAGTGAGCTTAGAAAGTCAAAATATGAAAAAATTCATTCGGCCTCCATCCATTAAGGTGCTTTTTTTTTTTTTTTGGTAATATGTGTGTATATATTATTATATATATGAATATATATATATATATATATTTGAGAATAATGATCAAACACGGCACTTTAGTCATGGTTCATTTCACATCTGCACAAAGAAGTGAATAAATCCTTTTCTGATTATTCGTGTGTTATGGAAAAAAAAAAAACCCTCACCTTTGTCTTTTAGGCATGTCTTTGATAGTTTCAGGCAGAGGTTGTCTGAAAGATTCTGGCAGGAAGAGGACAGAGAAGGCAGACAACAAAGCCATTGTCGCCATCGTGATGTAAGGAAGGTACTTAAAGTACAAACCTGGAGAAGGAGAGTGGAATGTGAGGTCCTTCGTCAACGTGCGAAGATAAATGCAGGTAAAACAAGGGAAGTAGTTACTATACAAAAAACCCCAAAACGTTAACTCACTCAGATTTAACAGAAAAGGGGCGATGCAGCTCCCAATTCTGGCGATGGTGCTGCAGGTCCCTGTGGCCGTGTTCCTGATCACCGTTGGGTAGAGCTCAGTCGTGTAGACGTACATCAGGGCTGCTCCCACCGAGACGGCAAACTTACCCAGCATCTCCAGAGCAACGTCCACGTACGGCAGATCTGTGAGGTAAAAAAAAAGAAGAAGGTTTTGTTGAAAGACATGAAGACAGAAAGAAAATGTGATCCTGTGTGATCCACTCTGCAGCAGATTAAATGCATTGGTGTCAAACATTCTTTTAATCCTCTTTTTCTAAACAATCCATCCACCTTAGAAGGCATCGACGTGGAAAACTAACCCATCAAACTCTATTAAAGGATCTTAGAGAGACCTACTGCATACCTGAAAACCATATCTATCTCCAGAGGGGAAACCTGATATTGAACCTGAATTACCTTCCAGTCTAAAAATACCTGCGAGGTACAAGTACAAACATTATTAGCTGCTACAAGTATTCTTCCAGAGCTAAAAAGAATGTGTGGAACACAAAAACACCTTCTTTTATCTGTCCCTCTGAGGATTTACTCTGTCAAAACATGAAATAAATGTTTGGAAATCAGACAGTTTCCTACTTTCAGGCACCAGTTGAATTAAGTACAGCGACAGCGCACCGATGAGCAAGATAGCGATGATGGTCAGTCGCCGTGGAATGTATCTGAGCGCCAAGTAGATGGAAACGTACGCTGGGATCTCTATCGCCGCTGAGAAGAAGCAGCTGATGTAGGGGTCAGCGTGGAGCCGGGATGTGTTCAGGGATAATCCATAATATCCGATCCTCACACTGAACCTGGAAAAACAGAATCAAACAGATATAGGAGCGCTTAAAATACTCTACTTATTATGCTTTAAAACTTTCAAGGCAAAAAAAATAATAACAAAATCCAAATTTGAACAAAATCGGTCAGATTTGATAAAATCCCGAAGAAAAATGGACATTATTGCACCTCTATTAATTATGCTTGAAAGACTGGGATGGGACACTCACCAAACCAAACACACGATGATAGTTGTGTTCCTGATATTTTTGGTTTTCACCAGGTGGAAGACATTGTGGTGTTTCTTTGTCTCTTCTCTCTGCCAGACGTAGAAACTCAGTTTCAAGGGCTGTGTTGTGTTTTACAGAATGTCAGAATGTTTTACAGAATGGTCTATTTCCATGGTAGACGTTACAGATCCATGTAAAACCCCTAGGTGAATAGTATTATGTTTGTTCTGGAGCACATATGTGGGTTCCTCTGTGTGTTTCTGCATGATTTAAGTCCAGGCAGACCTACCTGTGCTCTGTAACCTTCAAAGACCGTCGGAGGAGCCTCCACTTTATTGAACTTTGCGATCCTTCTGACGATGGCCTCTGCCTCTTCCACTCGTCCCTGAGAGAGTAACCACCGAGGAGACTCTGGGACGAACCTGCGTCGGTATTTAACATGGACTCAGAAAGATTCAGGCGATGAAAAGTAAACAATCTCAGAAGAATTATAAATGTTGTCTCCTGCCAAGAGGGAAATCCTGACATTTATGGTGCTGCTGTAAAGGAGTATATTAAAAAAAGTCATGTTTTTATCATAAATTAGTATATTTTCTGTTTATTTATCTTGTAATGTTTTATATTAGTAAGGGAAATTATACCTCTGATTAATTTTAGGTGTTTTTACAATAACTTTTTTCCTACAAATAACTTTTTTCCTAGTTCCTGTGAGATTAAGAGGTTTATAGGTCCGGAGTGTAAAATCTATGCTGTATATTTCAGGATATCACTTTGAATAAATGAAATATAATTTTAATAACTTTTTTTTTTTTAGTTTGTACTTCACCTGACAGTAAAAATACTTTTCTCTTTAATGTTAGTGAAGAAAAGGAATCCTATGGAATCCTACTGGAAGGAAAATGGCGACATTGGCCTTGACAACTGTCTTTAAATGAATATATACAATAATGTCTAAATGTATGTGTATTTATACGAGGAGCAGAGGTACACAGAGATAAACCGTCTTCTGTTAGACTCTGTGAGGGGAAACAAAAAGGTAATAATGTGTTGGAGTAAACATACCACCAGATGGGGATGAAGGTGAAGCCAGGTAGGGCGGAGACAAGCAGCAGGGATTTCCAGTCTCTCAGAAAATAAGCAAAGAGAGGAAGTAACATGTAGCCGATGGCAAAACCAATATTAAAACCCAAGGACGAGAAAATGTCCCGCATGTTTCCTGTGAAGATCTCGGTGCCTGCACACGGAAGGGGAAAGAGAAATACGAGATGATATAAGATAGTTTCAAGTTACGATGGTGTGCATGCACATCATTTGTATATTTTTCAAAATCAATGTCTGCTGTAAAAGAATTGTATTCGTCGTGAAGCTCATTTAAAATATGGATATTTACCCAACACTAAAGCGGTGACATAGTTGGAGGTTTGTGAGAAACCTACGAAGAAGAAGAGGATGGAGAAGACCACCCAAGAAGGTGAGATGATTTCAACCAGGCTGAAAATTGCCTGGGCGATCTCGGTTGCGATGAGAACGGGCTTCCTTCCAAACCTAGAGAAGAAGTCACAACAAACGAAATGTTAAAAATGTATTAAGGAATATTTCCTGATCATAACATTTAATCTTTTCCACTCTGCTGTGTACAAAACACTGAGGATGTGAGACAAACTCTAAAAAGGATGTTTCATTTTCAGGAAATGTTTGTCTTAGTGAAATAAGTCAAACTAAAGAAGATAAATGTGCCTGATGCCTGGTCCGTCATTACTGGCCCCTGTATGCCTTTAGGTTGGGCCTCTAATACACCTTTTCCATTGAGCTGGTTCCAGAGTTAGTTCGGAGCCACAGCCTGACTTAGCACCAGTTCTTTGCTTTTCGACAGCATAAGCACCATCTCTTGGCTCTCAAAACTGGTGCCAGACAAGTACCTACTCTTTCCTGCTCTAGCGCCAAGTATACCCCTTTTCCACCAACCACAACCTGGTGCTAGTTTGGTGCTGGTGCTATTGCCAGCACTTAGTTGGTTCAACTCGCGTACATCCTAAGAACCTGTTTGCTATTCCATTGGCAAGGAGCCATGTGAGAGCCACGTCATTAGGTCACCGTATAACGTAATCGGTTCTTGGCTCTCGACCAGCAAAGAGTTGGTGCCTGTCTGGCACTAGTTTTGAGAGCCAGGAGCTGGTGCTTAGGCTGTTGAAAAGCAAAGAACTGGTGCTAAGTCAGGGCCTGGCTACGAATTAGCCCTGGAACCAAATCGTTTGAAAAGGGGTAGATTAGGTAATTAAGTTACCCGTTGACGTAATGGCGTGGCTCTCACTGGGCTCCTCACCAATGGAATAGCATGCGGGTTCTTAGGAGGTGCGTGGGTTGAACCAACTAAGCGCTGGCACTGGCACTAGCACCAGCACAGAACACGCACCAGGTTTTTTTTTTGTGGGAAAGGGGTTCAAGTGAAGGGAAGTTGGAGAAAGGAGCTTGAGGAAGTATCTGTTTGATGGAGATAAGTTTCACTGTGTTACTTTGGTAAAAGTAAATAACAGAGCTTTGGAACTGATGAAAAACTGGTGCTTTGGAACTTTTTCCTCAGATCCCCTATCATGTTTTTTTACTGGATGCTAGTCAGAACAACAAACTTGGTCTTAATTAACAGTTTGTTCTCATGAGCTTTGCACCTCAGGCTCGCGTACTTATAATCAAAGTCCAAGGAGAAACACAAAACAACATCACCAAACACATTTTGGTACAGCTGCAGGTTAATGCTTTCACTACCTGTCTGAGATCTGGCCCGAGAAGAAGGATCCAAAAAGAACTCCCAGGAAGTAAACAGTGGAGGTGAAGGGCTGCTTCCACTGCTCACTGCACACCAGGTCAAACTAAAGTAATCATGATTTCACAATCAGTGACAGACATGTATCCGGATGTATCCAAGTCAGCCGGTGAAATATCAGCTGCCCTGAGAAATATTTCTGTGAAATCAACAGTTACATGACGTAAAATCATCACAGTCAAAAACGTAATCTTTACAGGATGTATATATATGTTTATCTGGTTGTTGTGTTTCTTATATATGTTTATCTGGTTGTTGTGTTTCTTATATATGTTTATCTGGTTGTTGTGTTTCTTATTTTCGCCCCGAACCATTGTTGCAGTGTAGCAGGTTGGGTTCTTCTCCCGAAAGAGCCCACAGCTATTAGGCAATGTTTTTTCGAGATAGGTGGTACGTGGCAGGGTTCAGCAGGGACACTCTGATCGGACCGGGACTCCACGACCCCCATACCCGTATCTTTTTCATTGGCCTGTGTTACAGAAGCTCCATTGTGGGATCAGAACAAGCTAGCTGTGGCTCCCGTTGCACAACCAGAAACATTGGACATCCATTACCGTGTTGCCCGTTCACCTCCTCACATCCTTTCTCTGGCAACTTTCGGTAGGTACTAATCAATTCAGGCTGTGAACACAGAAAGAGTCGCACGGTTTTGGAGTTGCTATGACCTACTCATCTAGCAATTTGGCCCTTGTAAAAGACGTTCAGACTCTTGTGTTTGGCTTTTGCCCCTGCTTCCACCACATCAACCGGGACATTATGTCCCCTCGCTGCCAAATATTATCCCAATCGCTGAAAGAAGCCACTGTAACTAGATACTCAATGTTATTGTAATTATTCACGAGACTCTTTGCTCGTGAGTAACTAATGAGATGAAACACGCCAAACCTATTTATTGACGGTAAATTCAGCTGCCGCTCTCTGGAAATGAATTCCTTTTGACGAGTCACCGCTGTAAATGGTTCTGAGTCAGACTGAGACGCATCCGACTCAGTTGACCCTCATTGTATTCCTACTCAGTAGACCTCCACCAAACCAATAGAATCTTTATTTCCTGTGCAAATATTGTAGGTGCTATTCAGAAAGTTGGATTTCAATCTTTCAACCAGCGTATGTAAGTGAACCCACACCTCTGTGACAATGGTGGACTGATAGATGTCTTTGCTGTAGCTCCACCCGTCCACACATCCCTCCTGCTCCAGGTCGGTCAGGTTGACGTCTCTGCCGGGAAGGAGTCCCTGAGCGGAGAGATTTCTCACCACGTCCAGCCGGTATCTTCTGCATCTGCTCAGCTCCTGTTTCCCATCCACCACCTCACAGCCACAAAGAACCAAACATGTTTTGTAACATTTTCTATGGAAAGGTTCAAAGACATTCTAGGGCGTGTGACGTAAAAGAATTGTATTCGTCACACGCCCTAATTCATGTATTTGTGAATTATTCTTCACTTGAGGTTGTGAGACAAAAACAAATCCAATGCAATCAATAAATTACACACAATGCTGATGGTGTCTGAATTTGATAGATAAGATCATCTAAGATATTATCTCTCTCTCTATAGATATAGTTCTTTTTCAAGATCTCTCTCTCTCTATTGTATATATATCTAAATATACTGTATATAGATATATTTGCAATACAGAGAGAGAGAGAGAGAGAGAGATTGTGGAATATCATTCACAATAATTACTATACGTAAATGAATGTAGCATTTACTAGAGAAGCTGCATTGAGTTGATGAGTTGATTGAGTTGATTTATTTTTACCTGTACAGGTATGGAAGCATTGAACCAGTCTTGGGTGAGATTAACCTCAGGAACCAGGCAGTGATGTCTTGTACTGGCACCCAAAAAGACAATGGAGAAAACACATAATCCATTCGGTACGTAGCTGACAAAGAGAAGGAAAAACACAATCAGCTGGAATCTTCCCCATTGTCCCAGAAAAGCAATGCTTTCCTCGTACTCCATCGTGTCAGAATTCCTACTGTGCCTTAACTACACTACTAAAAAAAACAAACCTGCTCGTTCTGCTTTACCTCACCTGTGAACAAACCACACCCATGCATGCAAAAAAAACAAATAAAAGACCTTTGTGTGGTAATTTTTTAATGTTTGAATCCATTTCCAATTTATCTAGGGAATCTTTACACCCGTAATGCGCCGCTCTCAGCTGTTTCCTTTCTATCTTCAAAGTTTGTCAAATAAACCAATCACATAAGAATAATAATAATAATAATAGATTTAATTTATAATGCACTTTACATTTGGATCAAATCTCAAAGTGCTACAAAGTAAAAGCAGATAAAAGCATCAATAAAAAATAAAATAACTATATAAAAGCCTGACCAAAAAGCAGCAATGTTAATTAAAGTTATAGGTTCTGCTAAAAAGGAAAGTTTTAAGTCCTTTTTTAAATGTGTCAGTCGTCTGTGGAGCCCTCAGATGGTCAGGGAGGGCATTCCACAGACGAGCTGCAGCAGAACAGAAAGCCCGATCACCCATGGTGCTGAGCTTAGTCCGGGGAAGGAGGAGGCGGTATGAGTGGGTAGAACGGAGGGATCGTGTTGAGGTCAGTG
>VRLP01004330.1:0-50539 GCA_009660295.1 Lophius piscatorius | reverse complement strand
GTCCAGGTTCACACAGTCAAACAGTCCAGGTTCACACAGTCAAACAGTCCAGGTTCACACAGTCAAACAGTCCAGGTTCACACAATCAAACAGTCCAGGTTCATACAGTGAAATAGTCCAGGTTCATACAGTCAAACAGTCCAGGTTCATACAGTGAAATAGTCCAGGTTCATACAGTCAAACAGTCCAGGTTCACACAGTCAAACAGTCCAGGTTCATACAGTGAAATAGACCAGGTTCATACAGTGAAACAGTCCAGGTTCACACAATCAAACAGTCCAGGTTCACACAGTCAAACAGTCCAGGTTCATACAGTGAAATAGTCCAGGTTCATACAGTCAAACAGTCCAGGTTCACACAGTGAGACAGTCCAGGTTCATACAGTCAAACAGTCCAGGTTCACACAGTCAAACAGTCCAGGTTCACACAGTGAGACAGTCCAGGTTCATACAGTGAAACAGTCCAGGTTCACACAGTGAAACAGTCCAGGTTCACACAGTGAAACAGTCCAGGTTCACACAGTGAGACAGTCCAGGTTCATACAGTGAAACGGTCCAGGTTATAATATGAAAAACACTGTTTTTCATACATAACTTCATATTTATTTTGAGGACTTCAATAATGGAAATTTCATGTGCAACGCAGGGGATTAGAGGGTTTTCTGGGATGCACCCTTGCTGCCGGGGACGACAGCCTAGTTCCATCCTGTCATCACCCACTTCTGCCAGAAGATATTCTCGTGACCAACGAGTCGGGCTGTCCTGGGACTGTTGCCCTCCGGTGCAGTAACAGGTTGAGTTCTTGTTCATTCGGGGAGAAGCGCTGATGTCATAACACAGACACACGTGAACCAGTCATGGTTCTGTTCTAAAATAAGCAAGGAGCCCGCAATCACAGCAGTTACGCAGCAGCACAATCCACAAAGCCGTCACTGTGCTGCAGAGGCAGCGAGGAAGTCCACAAGGAAATCACATTCACGGGATCTTCTATTGGCTTACACAAGGAATCTAAAAACGGACATGGACTCTGAAGTGTGACACCGGTTTGGAGTTTAGATAAGAGATGGTCACAATTGAAGCCGTTTAATAGAACTTCTCGAGAACTTCTTCATAGAAAAGCAGAAAGGTATTTTTTGTGTCAACACTTAAGGAAAGGGAAACATTAGACAGAAGCTCCGGATGCTTGCAGGTGATGTTTGAGGCTCACTGTAAAGAGGTCTTGAGGTGTGTGTCCTCCACCCTACCTTAATCCGGTGGACGCTGGCCTCCAGACGGAGCTGCTTCACTGTCTTCTGAGCGATGGCTAAGCTGCTGCTGGCGGCGCTGTTGTTTGACATGACTGAGTCCAAGTCAGAGAGGAACAGAGTCAGCAGTCAGACGAGTCCAGCAGGAAGAGCCTTCGACATAGAAAGCCTATTCATTGACTTTTGTTGACTCCCTCCACCCAGCACACACACATATACACACACACACACACACACACTCACGAAGACACACACACACACATACATGCACACGAACACAGTGTGTTGAATTTGGTCGCATCTAAAGGTGAAGCTAAAGAAGCTAACCCCAGCCTGATAATAATAATAATAACAATAATAATAATAATAATAATAATAATAATAATAAGTAACACTAGCATTATTATTATATGCTTTAAAAAAATCTATTTTCTTTAACTGGAACTGTTTACAATGGGTTTGGGCAGACAAGGGCCATAAAGGTCTTTCTCAAAGCTTATTTTAAAAAAGCTATTCTTATTCTTATTTCCAGCAGATTATTTGCGAACAAAAAACATAGTCACTAATATTAAATTAAATTTATTCAAAGATATAGGACAAGATGACAATTTATTAATCTCAATTACAGTGCTGCAAGCACATAAAACAGCTGGTATATAAAAAGTAAAAAGCACAATATGTTTGTGTAGCAGCTTGCTGCTGGAGGAGCTGCTCAAAGCCAATGCAGGTGGTTGTAATAATTAATAGATATATAGGTGAGTAGAAATTTCTAAAATGAATACATAAAAGGTCACACAGCGCATTTTTTTATAGTAAAGTCTGCTCAGACAGTAATAATACTCTTAAAATAAACGAGTTTAGGTGATATTCGACTTTTCCTCCCCTGAATAATCTCCTTGTTCCTCTCCAGTCATCAGGAGGGAGGTAATGCATTTCTAACTCGGTTTTCAGTCACCAATGAACGGAACAGAAGAAGAATGCGGTTCAAAGGTTAAGTAAAAAACAACTTCCGGTGTACGTTGGGGTCGCACAGACGGTAGTGAGGAGACGTAAAGATTTTTAAAATGCTGTTACGAGTGAGTTGAATTTCTATTTATGACACTACTGTTTTATGTCAATGAAGAAATATATTTTTATAAAAATTCAGAGCGTGTCCTTTCTGTTTGTCGTGTAGCGCGTGTGAAGCTAATAGCTAGCTGATTATCTAACTTCATGTAATCACCTCTAAGCCTATGACATATCGTAACTTTATAACATTCGATGTTCTCTTCAAGAAAAAAGTACAGACACAAATAGATTGAAAGCACTGATTTATAACTTATTGTTTAGTTAATAGACCGAGAAGTTTTTTGTTGACAAATTACGCAATTTCCATCCTTACATCATGACATGCCATAACATTATAGTTAAAAAAGTTACAAAATGTTTCACATGCTATAAAAGGACAGATTGACACGAAACCTTTTCATCTTATTTGGAGAAGCAAACCCTAATATAATAATAAAAAATGTGTTATGTGACAGTGCCAAGGGGATTTCGATGCCGTAGATCTTGATGTTTTAAAGGGGCAATCTGTAGAAATTAGTGGTATCTATTTGAATAAATGGAATATAATATTCATGACTATGTTTTCTTGGTGTGTTGTCATCTGTATGTAAGACTATATGATTTTTAATGTCAGTCTGTCAAAAGTTCCAGAGGGGGCGGGCTCTCATCATTGGTCTCATCAATTCATGTTACATTGCCATGTTTGTGTAGGACCAGGTGGGATCTATTAACGTTTAGTCCCGAAGTTAACAATTTATCGATACAGTTGGAGTTTGAATTGAACAACAACATATCTATAATCGTACAATGTATGCCTGGCTTCAGGACGATGACGGTGAAACATAATGTTTTCCTGTGTATGTCTTTCAGAGGGTGTTCCACATTGGTTGCTCGACGCTGAAACACAGCAGGTCCATCCATCACAGTCCTGTATGGAGGAGTCCTCTTATACCCATTGTTGTGGAGCAAACGGTGAGTCAGAAAAGAGTTTAACTGCTACCATGTGTGTGGATCTTCTGAACTGTTCAGGACTTCTGTACACAGACCAAAGAGCATTCTCACAAAGATGTTGTTAAAAAATAAATTCCTGAATAACAGATACATTCCTGAATAACAATTGTGGGAAATGCTGACAGACTATGAGGTCCTTCATAAATTAACATACACACTTAAAGACAGAGAGAGGCTAGATTTAAATATTACCGTCAGCCCGCTACAAACGTGAGCCTCCTACGGATACTTAGTACATATTGAATGTGTGGAAAGAAAATTTACGGTATATTCTTCTCCCTACAAATCAATACATAACTTAAAAGAAGTAGCTTCTCACAGCTTGAAAAGAAATAAATGCAACTGATGAAATGGGCTCATAAAGATGATTGCAAGAATGATTCACACTAAAATAAAAATTCTCCCCCTTCATGGCCAATAAAGGGAAGTGGAAAAATAACACAGATTATATTTTGATCTTTTATATCTAAATTGAAAATATGTTTAGTCTTTGGTATGTAATGACATCCGCTGTTTTTCCGAAAGCGTGAGAGGGAGTGCTGGCTCCAGATTCTTAAGACCAAGTATCCGGTGTGTTATTTACTCCCGCTGATAAAGTATAAAGTGGTTAGTCCCGAACCAAGAAACTTCAGATAAATATCTCCCTTACTCCCTGACCACAGTCTGGGCCCAGAACAGGAAAAGGCTAACACTTGCTAAAATGATAAATAGGCCTCATACTTGGTGTTGTGTTCAATCAGGGGCTTAAAACCTGAGGTGTACTTGCAGGTGTCTGGTGTGTCGAATGAACCAAATGTTGGATTGATTTGTTTGTGTTTACTAACCTAAAACAAATCGGATCTTTTTCTATCATAGGGGAGAGGAGAGAGGGCGTATGACATCTATTCTCGCCTGCTGAGAGAGAGAATCATCTGTGTCATGGGTCCAGTAAGTGTCTCCCCGGATCTTTACTTCTCATCAACATGTCTCTGCTCGGAGTTTCACCGTTGTTTCTTCTGTCCCACTCAGATCGATGACACTGTAGCCAGTCTGGTTATTGCCCAGCTGCTCTTCCTCCAGTCAGAAAGCAACAACAAACCCATCCACATGTACATCAACAGTCCCGGTAAATAGAATAGAGCCATCAGGAATGAGTTTTTGAGAAATATGACAAGCAGCTTTTACTTCACCACAGCTCTTCCTCTTCATTTGGCTGTTCCCTTTAGGGGTTGCGACAGCGGATCATCTCTTCCCATCTTGCTCTGTCCTCTGCATCTTCCACTGTCACATCAACCAACTGCATGTCCTCTCTAACCTTCACCATTTTCTCCTGCCTGGCAGCTCCATCTCCAGCATCCTTCTATCAATAGAACAACTCTCCCTGCTTTCCTCAGGTCCAAACCCGATCAGTCTGTCCTCTCTGACTTTGTCTCCAAGACTTCTAACCTGGACTGTCCCCCGGATGTGCTCCTTTATAATTCGGTCCATCCTTAAAAACATTTCCTTGTTTTTCTCTTAATTTTTTTATTCCTGGTAAAAAAAAAAAAGAAAAAGAAAATCTAACAGAAGCACTTAAATTAAGTTTTAATTGTAATTTTTTGGTCCTTGGTGTCCCTCCAGGTGGTGTGGTGACATCAGGCCTTGCCATTTACGACACCATGCAGTACATCCTTAATCCCATCTCCACCTGGTGCGTTGGCCAGGCGGCCAGCATGGGCAGCTTGCTCCTGGCAGCGGGGACAGCGGGCATGAGGCACTCGCTGCCCAATGCTCGCATCATGGTTCACCAGCCCTCAGGGGGCGCCAGGGTGAGGTTCCTCCCATTAACTGTAGCTGTGGAGCCCGGGTGAGGCGGATGATGATGGTGATGATAACCAAAGTACTGTGTGTGTCCAGGGTCAGGCCACAGACATCGCCATCCAGGCCGAGGAGATCCTGAAGCTGAAGAGACAGATCAATCACATCTACGCCAAACACAGCGGGCAGAAGCTGGAAATCATCGGTAGGTTGACACACGCTCATTTTTACTCACAGACAACATGAGGGACAAATGGTGCAGCCAGAATAAGGCCGTACACCCGTGTACTGTATGTGAAATCATCCACATCCCCTACCGAGAAGAACTCCTCAAACTCATTTTTAAAATATACTTACGTAAAGTGCAGTTTGACCTACGAGGGTAACCCTTTAAAGTTAAGACAATAAGTGGTTAAAAAAAAAAAGGTGATCGTTTCTGTAATCACCAAAAAGTCAGGTGACTCGAATCCTTCTTTCCGTCTGCCTCTCCTTCCTCCGTAGAGGGCGTGATGGAGAGGGACCGCTACATGAGCCCCATGGAGGCACAGGACTTTGGTCTCATCGACCGGGTACTGGTCCACCCGCCACAGGCAGGACAGGACGAGCCTGAGCTGATCCAGAAGGAGCCGGCAGCTGCAGCCAGTCCCTCCCCACAGACGGAGTCTCCTGCCGCCAAGCAGACCACCTCCGGGACGAACGCCCCCTCCTCACTCAAACCTGAACCATGAACCCACCACAGATCGGTTTGATGGCCGATCTCCACGCCCTCACTCCCCTCTTTCTTCCCCCCAAACGAGAAACTCTCCACCCCTGCAGGCACCAGGAACAGGAAACGGAGAGCTCCATCATGTGAAGTGGACCCAATGTTTTTAAATGATTTTTTAAGTTGTTGGTTTATAACCTTGAGGAATGACTGAAAAGAAGTTGGACATCTTTGAGTTTCGGGGAGGAGAAGCCTGGAGTCATCTTGTTCTCTTCCTCCCCCTCTACCTGCTGCAGAGACACCTACTGACGTGTGGAACGGACCAGTATTGTGTTTGAATACTGATTGTAATAAATTTAACACCTTTGACCATAATTCACGCTGCTTGTTCTTCATTATGGCCTCAGATTCATGCCGCCCCCTGGAGACCATCTCATCCACACTCAATTGAAATGCTGCCCCCTCCTGTCTGAAAATCTTTTCTCATATTACGAGAATAACAAGTTTTTTATAAATGCTGGGTACATGCATACGTTTTATCCTGATTTTGAGCGTCATTGCGCCGGCATCGAGCGACGTCACAGAAATTTAAAGACGCAGTGGCGCCAGCATTCTTCTGCAGCGACGCAGAAGTTTATATATTATTCATTATTCTTGACAGTTTGGATGAGCATGGAGGGAGTGAACATCCGCTTCAAGTTAATAATAAAAACAAGCTACAAAACGCCGGTTTCCAAACGTAATAATTGGATCAAGATAAACAATTCAACACACAACAACTAGGCCGTTACTGTCGTCCCTGATAGCTGGGGAATATCCTGGAAAACCCCCGTTATTTTATATTATTATTTTTATTAATATAACCCTACACTAGCTCCCCCTAGTGAGTAAAGAAAGAATCATTAGAGTAAACTGATGTGTATTTAATTAAGATCTTAAGTCCATTCGGAATGACTTTGGCTGATTTGGCACAATTTTTGGCTACATAGACCGTAGTGAGAGGAAGAACTGGATTGATTTTGGGAAGGGTTGGTTGTACATTTCCAACACTAGGGGGAGCTTTATCGACAAAATCTTTCGGGCCTTGATTTCCCCAACCGTTGGCCTGAATTAGCCAAAATTTGGTGCGTGTGAATCGACCTGAGGAGATATATGTTGTGTTTTACTCCAATGATTCAGACGTTACTCACAAGGAGGAGCTTTTCTTTTCTTTCTTTTTTCCCCCCAAAAACACAGTGGACTCGCATTTCATTTGAGAAGTTCAATCAGGGGCGCTGCTTTCACGACGCAGGGGATTGGAGACATTTCGGGGGTATAACCTTCGCTGTTGGGGACGACACTTCAGGGATGGAGATGAAATATTAATAGTAATAAATAATAATACATTTAATTTATAATGCACTTTACATTTGGATCAAATCTCAAAGTGCTAATCAAATCTCAAAGTGCTAACTGTGCTGACTGATTTAAAAGATAAACTCATGAATACGATACCGGAAACCGCTTTGAATAGTGAGAACAGTTGAAATGAATACATTCAAATATGAACTGAAGTCATAGAATGTTTTTCTTTCAGATTTTCTTTTGTGTGTAGCTGCTGGCGTTACTTTGAAAATGTCTGATCATGAAATAAACGGACCGACGCCACACAACAATCAACTCCTGGTCCTTTTGTCTGAGCTCATCTGGGATCTCTAGCTGGTGATCTAATTCAGACCAGAGGAGAAATGTAAAACGGGGAATCTGATTACACATCCCTTCCTTCCTTCCTGCCCGCCCCCCCCCCCCCTGCTGAGAGACGACCAGTATCCCCTGAGAGAGGAGGATGGTGGCCCAGCTCCATTTATTATGGATGTTCCCCAGAGCCTTCTACTAGTGTCACATGTGGTGCGTGATTCCGACTCGGAGATGTTCCCTAGAGGCTGTATGCAGATTTCATGCGTGGATGGATATAGAATATGGAGGTTGGGGTTTTTGTGTGTTCAGGTCAACAAACAGGAAATAGCGGTTTGTCCATTGAGTGATGTCATCAAGGAAATGATGGGATACTCAGCAGGGTCCTGAATCAATAACCTTTGAGTGAATCATCAATACACAAGATCATTTTATTTAGACATTATGTAAAAATATAACTTTATTTGATCAATTATGACCTCATTCTTATTTTATTTATACATAATTATTTTTGTAATATGATTTTTATTGAGATAATAAGGCTTTTCTGTAATAATATAATTTTAATTCATATTAATTTGAGATGTTATGTCTTTGTTCTTATAAAAGTCTGACTTTTTGTGACACTTTTAAAATTAAAACCTTATTCTTGTAATATTATTTATGTAATAAAATTACTTTCTAATTTAACAACAACTTATTTCTTGTAATATTATTTTGATAATATTATGATTTTATTCCTCTTAAGTCGTGAATTTCTCTTTCCTACAAAATTACAACTTTATTTTATAAAATAACGTCTTTTATTCTTTTAAAGCTCTCCTTGCTCCTTTGATGTTTTATACTGGAGACGAGCAGGAAATGATGCAACCATGTCTGTTTGAGATAAAGCCCCGCTCAAAGTCTCGCTGTTTGGAGCAGAAAATTATAAAACGTGACGAGAATGAGATGAGAAGAAACAAAGTAGTTGTTTCTTCTCATCTGTGGGGTTTCCGTTCACTGCTTTTTCACTTTGATGTTTTAGACAGAGACAGAAAAAGTGTTTCCTGTTCTTCCTGTAGGGGGCAGTATTAGACTGAAAGACAGGCTTCTCAAGTCTTCATGCGTCACTGAGTCTGCTGGACCACAACGTGTTCTAGTTAATGTGTGCGCGTAAGTGCGTGTGTGTGTGCGTGTCTGTTTGTTTGAGTGTACTAGTGAGTGTGTATGTTTGTGTGTTTGTGTGTTCTAGTCAATGTATGTGTGTGTTTGAGTGTACTAGTGAGTGTGTATGTGTGTGTATTTGGGTGTTGTAGTGAACGTGTGTGTTCTAGTTAATGCGTGTGTGTGTGTTTGAGCGTACTAGTGTGCGTGTGTGTGTGTGTTCTAGTCTATGTGTGTGTGTTTACATGTGTTCTAGGCTATGTTTGTGTGTGTTTGAGTGTACTAGTGAGTGTGTATATGTGTGTGTGTCTGTGTGTGTGTTCTAGTCAATGTATCTGTGTGTGTTTGAGCGTACTAGTGTGTGTGTGTGTTCTAGTCAATGTGTGTGTGTTTACGTGTGTTCTAGGCTATTTTTGTGTGTGTTTGAGTGCACTAGTGAGTGTGTATATGTGTGTGTGTCTGTGTGTGTGTTGTAGTTAATGGACGTGTATGTTTGAGTGTGTACGTGTATGTGTGTGGTTGTTTGCGTGTTATAGTGAATGCGTGTGTGCGTGTTCTAGTCAATGTGTGTGTTTGAGTGTACCAGTGAATGTGTGAGTGTGTATATGTGTGTGTGTCTGTGTGTGTGTTCTAGTTAATGGATGTGTATGCTTGAGTGTACTAGTAATTGTGTACGTGTATGTGTGTGGTTGTTTGCGTGTTATAGTGAACGTGTGTGTGTGTGTTTGAGTGTACTTGTGAATGTGTGTGTTTGGGTGTGGGTGTGTGTGTATGAGTGGGTGTGTGTATGTGTGTGTGGACCTTTACATAAGTGATGGACAAAGTGAGAGTGAAACTGTCAGAACTCATGAACCAAAATTGTACATTCTCATTCTTTCATGAATCCATGAGATTCCAGAGATTCGAGGATTGATGCCTGAAGCACGGTTTGGGAAAACATTCGGTCTGAGCTCGTCACACTGTGAAGAAAATTTGTATAATTCGTGGTAAAATACCAAGAGCTGTGGTTGCCAGAATTTTACCGTAAAATATACAGCGACCACGTACAAGACAATAACAATAATAATAATAAAGTATCCTTTATTGATCACATACAGTTATACAAAGTACAACATAGTGAAATTATTTTTCTGCTTTTGACCCATCCCTGAGGGAGGGTGGACCCAAGGACCCTACGACAGGTAGACCCTAGTGGGACTGGAACCTGCTACCTTCCCGGTAAATGACGGTAAATTACCGTGACTTACCGTGACAGATAGATATGACGTCATACACATTAAACTGTTTATAAAGGACAGTAACCTGTAAACTATAATTGACTATAATTATATATACTATAATGATTTATTCTAATTTACTTTAGTTTATGTAATGTCTTTGCACCTTAAACACGTTTACAGAAGATCTGTTTTCACTTCACATTACGGTAATTTACCGTAATGTCTTGTATATGTTGACCATATTTTTTAAGGGTGAAATTCTGGCAACCACAGTTGCTGGAATTTTACCGTGAATTATATAGATTTTTATTACAGTGAATCATTTAAAATCAGTATAATCTCTACAGAAACAGAAATATAAACGATGTGTAAATGTAAAAATATTATTGATATCAAGGTTTTAAAAAAAAAGGCAACCCCAGCTGCTTGTATTTTACTGTAAATGATACAGAATGCTTTTACGGTACACGAGTGCACAAGGGAGCGGTGAAAAGGTCTCCTGCCACAGAGACACAAGGTTGGTATGAAAGTACTTCTCAAGCCTCAAGAAGAACTTGGGTTGGGTTTTAGGGATAGATCCGTGGATATTCGCGGACCACCGTGAACCACTAATGAAGATCGATGATAGATTTTAGCTGGGAGCGTTAGGAGCTCTTGGAGATTCCCGTGATCTTCGACAACATATAAGTCATGGTCTCAGTTACACAGCTCAGCCTGTTAGAACTTCTTCCTCTGAGTCTGCCTCTCGCCATTAATCACTTCTGATTTAATCCTCGGCGTCTCAGTAGAGTCCGTGGCCTCCTTCCACTTCTCCTCACGCTCTCATTTGTCTTTTCTCCTCCATCTCTTTGCATTTATCTCCCTCCCGCCGTCCCTCATCACCGTCCTTGGACAGAAGAGCGGGTTGGATAGGGGAGGGGGACGAAGAAATAAATCAACTAGAAGAGACTTCTGACGGGTCTTTCTTTAGAACGGTTGTGTGAGATTGTAATTCGCGCAGGTTTCCTGGTTCAACCAGAAGAAACTTCGGATTCTTCGGATTGGAGAGATGGAATAAAATCTTAATCAATATTATGTATACAAGGAAATAAACTTAATAATGCCTCTTACACAAACTCGACCCAAACCTACAACAAAATAGCCGTTGTCGCTGACGCTCTTTGGCGGGTCCACGTTGTCATGGCAACGCCTAAGATGTGCGATGGCGGTGGAGTTTTCTTAAGCAAGTATATTTATTATACTTACCTATTTACCTTACCTTTATTATGAAAAACACTGTTTTTAAGGAGTTCTAATCAGGGATTTGCTTGTACAATGCAGGGGGTTGGTGATTTTCAGGGGTGAACCCTTGTTGTCAGGGACGACAGCGTAGCATAGTTAGCGTTTAGCATTAGTGTCTGTTAAACTCTCCATCACCATCAATCTTTTGATGGGTTTTCTACTTCTGTGTACGTGAAAATCATAATTTATTAGTGGCCGGGTCAAACAAGACGCCGCAGAAATGGACGCATTCTGGTTTGGGACCAAATAAAAAAGAACAGTCTGGCTCACCCAGGCAACCGGAGATCAGGCAACACCATAAAGATTGCAGCATCAGATGGAGCTCATTAGCAGACAACGTGACGAGGTTTATAGCCAAGCAAAAGCTAACGTTGAAAAAAAAAAAAAACAGCATTTAAAGAAACAGTACACACTTTTGACCACCATGTAAAATATCCATTGCCCAAACAGAAAACCCAAAGTTCTGCATGAAGAAGCATGATATTCTCAAGGAGTACCAAAGAAACGCTCACTCAGCTACTACAAACATGTGGACAAGTTTATATCTGATCCCCATACAGTCTAGATGCTTGTGATTAGACCTTCATCATCAGCCTCCTTCATCCTCTTCTACTTGCTTCCACATCGCTCTTCATTTCCTACCCTTCACTGATTCCTTTCAAACGTTGAAGCTGGGACATCACAGACACGCAATGATGGAATTAGTCCCATGAGCTCTCTCGGTCTGTCTGTTCAAATATCTCCTCAATTTCTTCACTCCGTCTCTTCGGTCCACTGACTCTTAAATCTCAACAACCGTGGGGATGATTGTGAAGAACTTTGATTCAAACATTCATGGACCTCCTGAGATGAATCACCTTAAGTATGGCAATACTTGAATTTTTACACTGTGATACATGGCGTTACATCGGCAAGCTACTAATTGAGTCTACGTTTTCCGTGGTATATTCTATTTTCAGGGCCCTCAGCGGAATTGGTTTTGGGAACGCCCCTTTTTCAACATTCTTGACCGAAGTCCATGCTGTCCACAAAATCATCCCTGTTCTAAAGAAACACCTAGTTTCATTACAACATCAAACCTGCAGAAGCCTGATGGTGATTTTTTCATATCCCCGAAAAGTCACGGATAAAATGGAATCATCATCGCCGCCGCCGCAGATCTTTCGTATTAACGCGAAAACTAAACAGATATTTATTCGATCTTTTTCAAATTTTATACCAACATAGACCTGAGTGCGAGGAAAAACTGCATTGATTCTGGGAGAAGGTCGGTTTTATATTTCCAACACTAGGGGGAGCTATGGCTTCAAAGTTGTTCGGCCCATAACCGGTGGTCCAACTAAGTCCAAATGTGATAACTTCACATTTGAGTTGAGGAGTTCAATCAGGGGGATTGCTTGTACAACGCAGGGGATTGGGGGCTTTTCGGGGATATACCCATGCTGTCGGGGACAATAGCATAAGCCTGGTTCCTACGTAGGTCTGGATTTTGCTCGCAGGCCGCATTCCACTCGCGCACAGATAAACCCTCCCACACAAGTACAACGTGGACTGAAGACGGTGTAGATGTTAGCAGAACAGTTTGTGGATTCTGTGTCGACAAGTAGGAGATGCACGCCTCCGCTCAAATGAACACACCAGCAGATTTAAAGAGTCTCTTCAGAGCTGCAGCAACCACCATCAAGCCCACGCAGAAACCCACTCACTGACCCAGTTACCTCAAACTGTGAGATGTGCCCACCCACTCCTTTGTAGGCATCAGATGCAGAAATATGCAAAGGTACGAGACTGAAAGCGTTAGAGTGAGTGTGTGTGCGTGTGTGTGTGTGTGCATGTGTGTGCGTGTGTGTGTGTGTGTGAGTGTGTGTGTGTGTGTGTGTGTAGGGACTACATGTTTGTGTGAAGATGAAGACGGAGGTCCCTGTAAACCCACAGCACGTGTGGCTTGTTCAGATCTAAATTTGTCTCCTAAGTGAACCCGTTGCGGTCAAACTGTATTCGAGGCCTTCGTGTCCAGACCCAAAGCAGCTTATTTTCAAGGCTGGGTGGAAGTTTGCTGCAGGAGCAGAAACAAAGTGCTAACAGTCAGCACTTTTCCTCCTCTGGTCGATTCCTCGCTGCATGGAGAGCCATGATTTTGTGGCTTCTTTAAAGAGATGTTGAAGTGGTTGTTTGGGAAACCCCATTCCACCAACATCAAATGCAGCCAGCGTGACTCATGCCAGCCCCCACTGGTGGATCATTTCATCTGGATTCAGGACTGGTCCAAACTGGTTTTCGAACCAGATAATCTTTAACTTCTTTAGCTCTTTTCCCTTTATGAGGGGTCGCCACAGTGGATCGTCTGGTTCCCCGTATTCTTTCAGGTTCAGATTTAGTCACGTAGGGTTTTTTTTACATCGGATTCCCTTCCTTACAAAACCATCTCATTTATCGGGGCTTGGGAACGCAACTAGATGTGCATATCTGGGCCCGGGTAGGCTGGTAGCACTAAGGACCTCGCCGAAGGTACCACTCTGGATTTCTGCCACGCCCTCTTCTGACTGGAATTCAAACCCCCGTCTCCTGCGGAGAAGTCAGTGGTGTAGCTGCTGATCCCGTTACTCACACGAATGATACGAAAATATTTGTAAAGTTTGTGTCACATTCAATGTGAAGGTGCCACTCCCTCTCTTTTTTCACAGCCTAGCTCGCTCATCCACTGCTCATCCCTTAAAGGTGCAGTGTGTAAAATTTAGGGCCACTTAGCTGTGAGGTTCCAGATTGCAACTTATTTTACACATCAGCTCAGCCGCCAATGTCCGAGAGCCACGGCGGCCTTCAGGTGTCAAAAACAGGTCAGCAGTATCCATGTCATGATGAAGTTACTTTAGATAAATACATTTAAATATAATATATTTACCCTCCTTCCCTGTGCGGCTGTTGGTCTCCTGCCGAGTTGAGTCCCAAAGGCGTTCTGCCGAACCTCCCCATTTACCTCGTACACGCTGGACACGTCGTCAGTTCATCACAGACAACCGTTCAGCCTCGTTTTCACTTCTACCCACGGGATATTTGGACTCACCAGTTTACCTACACGTCATGTTTGTGGACTTTGGGAGTGAGGAAGAGTACCCACAGAGAACCACAGGGCAAACACAGGGAAACATGCAAACTCCACACAGAAAGGTCCGGCTGAGGTGGATTCTAACCTAGAACCTTCTTGCTTTGGGGCGACAGTTCTAACCACAACGCCACCTTGCTAAGGTCAAGTCAGTTTGACTGAATCAGCCAAAAAAGTGCTCCATGAGAACACTGTGAGAAATCGGACTTTTAACCGGCAGACGTGTGGAACACATCCAGACCTGAGGAGGGCGGTCCTCTCCCGCTACCTTTTGCGTGAATGGTTCTGGCTCCGGATCATCAGGTGGCGTCTAGAATGGCCGCCTCTGGCCTCTGATCGCCGGCTTCAGAGGTAAAGTGCGTTCATTCTGACTAGAAGGTACTGTATACGAATAGTCAATTTAGAATTTGATGATAAAGGCAGAGACAATCAGTGATTACATGGAATCATGAAAACCCATCAGGTATCCACAAAACAAGGCCAGCATACATGTCCTGTCAGGACATAATGAGCCTCGACTGAGAGCCAAGACTTCATTCAGACACGTTGTCTCCCAAACCGCCAAAACTTTAGGAACCCTCGGGTCATGACAGCGTAATTGCTGTCAAGAATAATTAGCTCATTTAAATTCATAGCAGCTCATCCGATATGTGGAGCCGGGAGGTGGGTGTACTCATTTAACCTCTCAAAGGAGGATGGAGCCTGCGGTAGCCGTCAGCGCACGAGAACAAACATGCTGTATTTTGGGATAGAACACAGACGTTGCAAAGAGCAATCGAGTCAGAACTATAAAGGCTATGAGGTCACATGATCAGGGGCAAGCCGTGTCTCATGTTGTTGTGAAGAAGTCCCCAAAACAAACCAACATGTTCCAAAAATAAAACATAAGATGGTTGCGGCCAATATAAGTTATTATTATCCGTCTGTTCGAACAGATGGATGGTGCGTTCAGGTGTCCTTGATGATGACGGTGTACTTTCCTCTCTTATGATAAAGCGAGGAAGAATCACAGACTGTGATGTCGGGAGGAGAGCTGGGGGAGTTCTGGCAGCACATTTTTGGCTTTTTTTTCCCTCCCACTGATCGGAGGTGAACTTCCTACAGACTGTAAATCATTCACCAGAACCTGCCCAACCAATTTAATTTAGTGTCCCTTCTGTGGTCCATGCTGTCAGACATGGGAAGTAATCAGAGAAACAGGGAAAAGAATTTCATTTCTTACAAGAGAATACAGATTTGAATTCACACAATCACATAATCTCATCTCCAATAACTTCCCTTTAAGGTGCTTTTTTTTTTGTTTTAAATACATGCAAAAGTTTTGTCTTCTTTTAACAAACAAAAAACGACCTCTGATCCCAGATTGTTAAAAACCATACAACAATGATAAAACCTTTTCATCAGCACCACATGACACTTTAGCTACTTTAGCTAAAAAGGAGCAGTGTGAAAAATGTAGGAATCAGTCTGTCAATAAATGTGATCAAATCTTTACAACTGTTTTTTTATTAGTGTATAATCGTCTCAGAAAAGGAATATGTCATTTTAACATTAGATTGAAGGAGTCCTCCAGAGTTTGTGGACCCTTCAGTACCTACAAATGGACAAACTGAGCTCTGGTTAGAACCTTTCATGTTTTTAGGTTGAAGTGGCAGAAAGACAGAACCCAGAAACTCACCCAGGTAACTTGCTAACCACCTGAGGGATTCAACTCATCGGCGAGGTACACCGATGGCCCAAAACCTCCTAGGGTTGTGTACTATGTACTCTAGAAGGAGAAAGGGATGAGGGGCCTTTATCTACGTTGTGACTGTCAATGCTTTCAGAATGTGGAACAAACGACAATATTCCCCTTCTTGTAGGCTTTGACCGGTAGTTTCACAGTGAACATCAATTTTGACCTTTACAAGAACTTGTCGATTCTTAGATAGGGAGGGATGAGCTGAGGTTGGAATCTGAAACTTCACTACTAGATGCGACTAAACTTGACACACTGCACCTTTAGGTTTAGTTGCTTTGAGAGCGAAATCATTCTCCGTTAGGAACCATCTTTTGAACTATGGGCTGTATCTTCTGGACACATCACTGAGCGTCCCTGCAGCGGTCTTCAGAGTGGATATTTTCAGTCGGAGGGTTCTGGATTACAGAGTGCTGTTTAAGTGGTGACTGGACTACAAGGACACCACTAAACCTCAAGGCAGCAGTCCAAGTCCAAACGGCACGTACACCTCTGACAGTGATGACATGACCCGGGTTCAAGTCAGAGCTGCGTCCCAGTTCACTCTGTTGAGAGTCTTCAGGCCTCCATAGATCGGGTTAGAAATCTACTATTTCTTTTTTTCTCACGTGTTATCATGATGGAATGGTTTCAAACCCACCTGGAGGCTTATCTTTGTCGTGCGTACGCGTCCCCATCTTGCTTTTGTGGCTTTAACCCGCAGTCCAGAATCAGAACACCTCTATTGTCATTGCACAAATGTACAACAGCATTTACAGAAAGGGAGCATCATTCGTAACATAAAACATTCATCACATAAAAAATATGCTGTTATTAAATTGTTCAGTAGTGCCTTGTGGACTTTGGATGCGGGTGGCGCACCACGTCAGAATATCGTGTGATATTACTTCAGCCGAGCAGTGGTGGAAGGAAACAAGCAGTTGCTGAAACAGATTGGTTCTTCTCAATGTTCTCCAGAAGTTGATGATCGGCTTTTTTGTTTTGGAAGTGTTCTAAGAGGTTGTTCGTGTGCATCATTCTCAGAGTGCACCGACCTCCGCCCTTTAGCTGAGTCATCATCGTTTGATGCTAGTCCCACAGGGGTGGTGTCATCAGCAGACTTAATTATTTTGTTTGTGCGGTGGTGTGGGATGAAGTCATGCGTGTTTATGGGGTAGGTGAGAGGACTCAGTACACAACTTTGTGTACACCCATGGTGGTCTACTCTGTTTGTCTTAAAATGTGCTGAGGTGATTCTGACCCACAAATGTCAAGTATATTTTCCTGCTATTTAAAAGTCAAATTACTGAGTTATTAAAATGTATCCACACTTGGTGGTTTAAAAGGCGAGACACCATTACAGTGTACTGTTCCACTGTGTGAACCTGGACCGTGTCACAGTGTGAAGCTGGGCAGTTTCCCTGTATGAACCTGGACTGCTTTACTGTATGAACCTGGGCAGTTTCCCTGTATGAACCTGGGCTGTTTCACTGTATGAACCTGGACTGTTTCACTGAATGAACCTGGGCAGTTTCCCTCTATGAACCTGGACTGCTTTACTGTATGAACCTGGACTGTTTCACTGTATGAACCTGGACTGTTTCACTGTATGAACCTGGACTGGTTCACTGTATGAACCTGAGCTGTTTCACTGTGTGAACCTGGACTGTTTCACTGTATGAACCTGGACTGTTTCACTGTGTGTACCTGGACTGTTTCACTGTGTGAACCTGGACTGCTTCACTGTGTGAACCTGGACTGTTTCACTGTGTGAACCTGGACTGTTTCACTGTGTGAACCTGGACTGTTTCACTCTGTGAACCTGGACTGCTTCACTGTATGAACCTGGACTGTTTCACTGTATGAACCTGGACTGTTTCACTGTGTGAACCTGGACTGTTTCACTGTATGAACCTGGACTGTTGCATTGTTGCACTGTTTTAATCCTTGAGTCGTTTAGTAGAAGTATTAATATTAGTTATAGTAGTACTGAAGTAACTGCAATATAAGTAAAAAAATGTGAGGTTCGGGGCAGATTGGACCATAAGCAATGGGGCCATAACGACTTCCTGACTAGTAGTAGAAATAGGGGTTTCTGTGTGACATGTAGCTACTGCATTTTTGCTTTGGGAATTTAAATTTTAAAATGGTTACATAATGAGGTCATTGAGAAAATTCCCAAAGTTTATTTTTTAGATTAGGATTTTTTTGCGCAAAAAAAAAGTGGGATTAAATACTGCTGATCTCGATTGTAGATGGAAGGCATCAAACAGGCCAAGATTGTCTAAAGGAAAAAAATCGAGGGAAAATACCCAATAGGACTGTTTACCCTCGACATTGCCCCCCAGAGCCTAACATCAACACGATCCCTCCGCTCTACACACTCGAACCGCCTCCTCCTCCGGCGGACTAAACTCAGCACCATGGTTGATTGGGCCTTCTGTTCTGCTGCCCCTCTTCTGTGGAATGCCCTCCCTGACCATCTGAGGGCTCCACAGACGACTGACACATTTAAAAAAGGACTTAACACCTTTTAGCAGAACCTATAACTTTAATTAACATTGCTGCTTTTTTGCTAATATTTAATCACTATTATCACTATTATTATTATTATATATTTTTTGATTTTATTGATGCTTTTATCTTCTTTTACCTTGTAGCACTTTGAGATTTGATCCAAGTGTAAAGTGCGTTATGAATAAAATGTATTATTATTATCGCAATCGTTCCACTGCTCATCAGCTGACTGAATGACTACAGACCAGTGGGTTCACCCTCTTCAGAGCGAAATCCACATTCAGCCCTGAGCTTGACCAGCGTCAATGTGCCGACAGAGGAAATGGGTCCACAAAGGATGCTATTGCCAGCCAATCGTCTCAACTGCTCTGGTTAAAAAGGCTCAGCTGTGTCTCTACTTTTTAAGAACACTGAGGAAAAACAACCAAGCTGCAGGGCTGCTCGGAGCCTTTTATCACTGCTTCATCGAAAGTGTACCGACACACCGTGTTAGAGCCTGTCTGGTGTACAAATTGTACAGAAGCAGACAAGAAAAACCCTCCAGAGATTCACAAAAACATCAGGGAAAATAATTGGACTCACTCTGCCCACACTGGAAGACATCATCCGATCGCGGCGTCATGCAGGACTCACCCCTTCCATCATCTCATCTCTGCGCAGCCATCTGGAGGATGCAGCAGAACCCCCCAGAACTCCCGCTTCCAGCTACTTCTCAAGAGCCATCGCTGAACGGAAAAAACATTGTCCCCCCCCGATGCCCCCCAACATCCTCATAATGTTCCACAAATGCAATCTCTTACATAATGTGTCATTTTAACGGTGACATAGTTCATATTTTAAGTCTATTTCTTATTGAACCTGTTTTTAATATGACCCCTGGTGGCAGCGTGTATTGCTTAAGAGTAAGGGGCCGAGGATGGAGCCCTGGGGTACACCACAGGCCAAAGGGGCCACCGAGGAGGAGGAATTACCCATGACTATTGAGAATAGCAAAAAAAAGAATTATGTAACTTGATTCAACCAAAACAGTCTAATAAGGGTCAGACAGTTCTGTAGAAACATGCTTTAACTAAAGGTCGAGCTAATCTAATTAAACCGGAATATTTTGTCATCATGAAATCATTTTATGAGTCAGGTTTTTTTTTTTTACTGTATAAAAACATGCTTGACCTAACAAACATTTTATGGTAAATCTAGAGTGTCCAAGATATTAAATTAAGAAATGATCTTCTTTTTCTCGGTGAGGACATTTTTAACCTAATTTATTGGATTGCTGATCCTAATCCTTTTAGCTTCCAGAGCAGAGGGCGATCTATGTATGAGACATGTAGATTTAATCCGGTTTTCCAGAAGCAGATATTTATTCCTTTGGGTCAATATGTAAAGGGATTAGGAGGAAGATACACTTAGGACTACAAATCCCATAAACAAATGTTGTTTTGTGATCCATGGGTCTCATTTCAAACTTCATCTTGATGTTATGTTGTATTTCATAAGTTTTGTTCTTGTTTTTGCGCAAATCATGGACTATACAGTCAAATTTGGAGTTTATTTATTGTAATCTTGTTTTTATTATACGCAGTGTTCCAGTTGCATCAGATTCAACTTTCTACGATTACCATGGCCCGGATGAATAAGAATCTACCCAATCATCACTCTTCATTATGCTTCATCACTTTGGACATTTACGGAAACACTGTTGTCTTTTGTATACAAACACCCGCCTGTCCGCCCTTTGTTTTCATGTTTTCATTAGAAGCAGTGCTCAGTCTTCACGGCTCACCCTGAAGGACACTTAAAGGTCCCGTGTGTGAAATTTGGCCGGGAGGAGGTGCTTCAGGCCATTAATTCAGCCTGTTCGAATCCTCCGCCAGCCGGGAGCTGCTGGCTGCGCTGTGTTCAATCCTCCAGGCTGCCCGGGGATTCTAGATCTAAATGTTTCATGAGTCTTTATGTTGGCTGTGATGAAAAGATTGGGTGCTCCATTGCTTTTTGTTGTTCTAAACTAGACCTGCGCTGTCGTCCCTGTTCGCAAGAGTATATATCCGAAGAGTCCCCAATCCCCTTCTTTGTACAAGCAACCCGCCTGATTGAACTCCTGAAATTAAATGTGAAGTTATTTCAACAATATTTTTCGTAAAAGAAAAGAAAGCACCCTAAATTGAGTAATTCATGCACTTTTAGATTAAATTAAGGGTGAAATATGATAAATACATGATAGATTTGTTTGAGTTTATTCATATGCAGCAAGTTTCGACTAAATCAGAGCAATTGAGTTGAAATTATGGCCCCCTGGTTAAGAAATGTACAACCGAACATTCCCCAAAACACTGCTGTTCTTCCTTGTACTAGGGTCTATTTTAGTCCAAAACTTGAAAGGGATCCACGATATAATTTTTGCGTTATCTCATTAACATGAAGGATCTGCGGCTGCAGATCTCCGACATAAATTAAATGTATTATTATTATTATTATTATTATTTTCGGGTATATAGTTATAAGTATGATCTTCCATTTGTCAAAATAGGAAACATACTAACAACTTAAAATGCAAAATTCGCCTCTGTACCAACATGGCCGGCTCCATACGGTAAACAGGACCTGCTCCATCAAAAATGTTTTTACTTGAAGCTGCAAGTACACAAAACACAAACTAGGCCTATTCTTTCATGACAGCTAGGGTGTATCCACTAAAAGCCCCCAATCCCCTGCCTTGTACATTCAATCCCCTCTGATTGAACTCCTCAAAATGAATGTGAAGTTACGTCCGAAAAAACGATGTTCATCGTAAAAGGTCTCCCCCTAGTAAGTAAAATATGATATATTAGAATAATATATGATATAAACCAGTTAGAACCCCTCCAGTTGAATCATATTCACCAATTTAGACTATATTGGACCAACAATTGGGACTAATATTGACCCAAAACTTTTACAGATAAAGCTCCCCCTAGTGTCAGATATATACAAAACCACTTTCCCCAAATCAATCCAGTCCTTCCTCACACTAAGGTCTATGTGGGTATAACATCTGCAGCGGCATCGATTCCATAACATCCCCGACTTCTCTGGGTTTCACAAATTCATTAATTGTGGCTTCGTTGCTGAAAACTGTACAGTTTCTGCCTAAAATACACTCATCAGCATTGGAGAAGAACGTGCAGAGATTGGAGGAGCAGTTTTTTCGGGACATTCACCGACCACAACACTTTTCAACCATCATCCAGACCAGCGGAACCACAGCAGGAGGGGAAAAGCAGCAGGGTAGGAGCCAGGCTAGCAGGGCTCGGATTTCAGGCTGCTCCTGGGAAATGTCAGGTCACTGAATGAAAGGAAAAGGATCTCAGGCTGATCAAGCAAAGATAAACCAGAGATGGTTGTTTCCACATTTGTTCAGAGAGCGGCCTCCGCCACACCATCCTGGACCGGGCTGTTACACAAGACATGGCGAACCACAGGATGAGGGGAAGGAGGATTTAGTTCAGTTAAAACTTATTGACAATGGTTCCCAGATGTGCAAATGTATTTTTTAATGTCCAATTTAAATGACTTTGGGATGCATTTACTACAATCCCTTTACAAACATGTCTCTCAGTAATTATTACACACACTGGAATCAACAAAGTATATTGGCGGGCTGTTACTTGTATTTTTATGAGATAATGTCATGTTTGGCTAAATGACCACATCATACAGTAAAAAACAGATATTTTAGCGAACGACACGATTCACACAAGTTTTGTGTTTCTTTGTTTGTCTTGTTTTGTGTCTATACAAACTGAATGGAACCTTTAATTTTGGTCAAATTTCACATTCTTTGCATTCGACAGATATTCTCTTAATACATTTGAACAAGTCTGTGAAAGTATCCCCACATAATTTGATGGGTTTTTCAGAACAAAGCAATCATGCTGGTCCAATTTAATGTATTTGAGTAGTTGGGTAATTTTACATCTGCAAAATTAGTTTGATCAACCCTATTTAATAGAGTTGGACCGATTCTAAGTTATTTGAATTGAATCAGACCTAATAAATTAAGTTGAACTAATTCATGTAATTGAACTGAATCAGACCTAATAAATTAAGTTAAACTAATCCATGTAATTGAATCAGACCTAATAAATTAAGTTGAACTAATCCATGTAATTGAATTGAATCAGACCTAATAAATTTAGTTGAACTAATCCATGTAATTGAATTTAATCAGACCTAATATATTAAGTTGAACTAATCCATGTAATTGAATTGAATCAGACCTAATATATTAAGTTGAACTAATCCATGTAATTGAATTTAATCAGACCTAATATATTAAGTTGAACTAATCCATGTTATTTAAGCTATCAGCTTGGATAAACCAAGTTGGACCAAATCCAAGTTACTAAGTTGAATCAAGCCTAATAAGTCATATTGACCCAACACAAGTATATTAAGTTAGACAAACTAAATTGCTTAATTCTGATATAAAACATTTGATTCATTCTATGATTTATTTAAGTTCACACAAAGACTTCCCGGATTCTGTTCAGCTTTGGCCGGCTTGGGCAGAGGACATTCAGTTGCCAATGTTTCCTAACCAGGACTCAGTCAGTGTGAGAGGGTTCTGAGAGAATTGATTGATATAACAGGAAGGAACAGTATGATGTCACCTCTCCTGGTCTCTTTGTTGTTTTGTCTCTAAGTGGTGACCTCCAATTTTTTAATTTTCCTCCCTTGTGGTCTCTTATGTCATTACCATCTGGGGGGTGGATGAATGAATAAATGCATGGGTGGATGGAGGGATGAGCCCATGATCCAGTAAAGTGGGTCAGAGTCCCATGAGAGTGTCCCGCTGTCTGATCTCATCACTTTCCTTCACACCCTGCCAATTCTCCATTTTCCTTCTCTTTCTGGAGTGCATAATGCATTCATGCCGGTCTCTCTCTCTCTCGCTCTCTCGCTCTCTCTCTCTCTCTCTCTCTCTCTCTCTCTCTCCCCCTTTTTGTCAACAAAGTGACCACAGCTTGCTAATCTCCACATGCCACAGTCACATCACAAATCGCATAAGGAAATTGAACCGGGTTCAAATATAAGGCCATGTATTCACGAAGCAAAGAAGCGCCTTCATGAAGGCTGGCGTGAGATGTGAAGTAACTCCAGAACCACAGACACAGAAATACCCTGTGGCAGATAAAGATCCTTTACTTGAGTGAAAGCCTTGATACTACACTGTAAAACTATTCCACTACAAGTATAAAACCTGTATTGAAACCTTACTTAATTACAAGTATATAAGCATTACCAACAAAATGTACTTGAAGTATGAAAAATAAAAGTTCTCATTGTGGAATTAGAATAGTTCCTCAAAGTATTATTATTATTGCTACATTATGGATTAAGGTGCAGTTCTAGGTTACTGCTGTAGATGTCAAAGTTAAGATAATCTAACTCACTTGTTGTTAAGTAGACAAATCTACAAGAACAGTATCTCCGTCCTGTGAGAACAGTGTATCAACTTTTCATAAGATCAGTCTCTTATCATCTTCATTTTCCCCATTTTCAGATAATGAAAGAGATCCCCAATGAGTGAAATGTGAACTATTAGCGTAAAATATGATATATAGGAGATAGATCTCCTCGAGTTGATTCATATGCACTAATTTTGGACTAAATGGGACCAACGGTTGAGAAATTATGGTCGGAAAAACATTTGGAGATAAATCTCCCCCTGGTAAGTATACAACCAACCAGGTCTTCGTCATATCACGGTCTATTAGTGAAAGATATTTGAAAACCATCCATGAGGTAGTTTTTGAGTGAAAACGAAGGACAGGAAAGGGTTGGAGCATCAGCCAGAGATGAAGTAATACAGATGGAGCGATGAGAGAGTGAGCTGAACCGGATCATCGACCCATCCCCCTGTAAGGAGAAAGTAAAGAGAATGACATCAGAGTGAGGGAGGCTGGAATCGAGCAGAGGAGCAGACCCATCTGGAGAGGCACTGGAGGAGTGATTGAAGGGGGGGGGAGTTATGTGGGTGACATCACAGAGCAACACAGAGGAACACAGAAATAAAAGAGAGTGAAAAAGAGAGATAGTGAAAAACAAAATATTCAGAGTGCAGTTCAATGTTTCAATAAAGCAAATGACTCAATTCCAGAAACATGAGCGTCTGTGACGCTGTTTCCACTTGGTTGTAAAATGCGTATCGGGCAATCGGATCACAAGCGGATGGAGTGACACATTGCTTTTTTTCCCCTTTTTTCCTTCATGCGTCTCCAAATATGTCCAGCTGACCATTCGTGGTCAGATTTCAGTGCTGCCTACAAGGTCAAAGGGTGTCGCGTTTAGTCATCGGTCAGTCAAGCGCCAGATTTGTTTAGCTAGCTGGGGTGAATGATCTGAAAACAAGCTTCAATAGATTTGATCAGTCTTCTCCCCCCTCCCCAAACCCAGTCAGCTTGGCTGCAACCCCCCTCAATCTGCATCCCCCGTTCACAGTCCTACTCCCTCCCCCACCTCCACCTCTCCTCCTACGACCCTCAGCCCACGGGCACCACCCAATACTCATCCCATCAGCCCAAAACCCTCCATCCCTACAGTCCAACACACAGCCCCCCTGCTCAAATCCTTCCCTCACATTCCAGGTGAGGAGTCACCTCAGGAAGATGAAGGTGAAGAAGGCTGAGGGTCCAGATGGCATCAGTTCTGGGCTCCTGAAGTCCTGGGCAGACCAGCTGTGTGGGATAGTTGGACACATGTTCAACCTGAGACTAAAGCTGGGGAGGGTGCCATAGGTGTGGAACATATCCTGCCTGGTACCTGTCCCCAAGATCCCGAAGCCGAAGGACCTCAGCAGTTACAGGCCGGTGGCACCAACATCTCACCTGATGAAGACCCTGGAGCAGCTGGTCTTTGTCCATCTCGGCCCCCTGGTCAGCCCAGCGGTCGACCCACTTCAGTCCACCTACAAACCTGGCATTGGAGTTGTCGACGCCGTCATCTTCCTCCAACATCGAGCACCTCTCTCACCTGGAGGAGCCTGGAAGCCCTGTGAGAACCATGTTTATTTGATTTCTCCAGTGCGTTCAACACCATACAGACCACGCTTCTGAGGGACAAGCTGGAGCCCACCAGTGTGGACCAACGCCTCTCATGCTGGATTCTGGACTACCTCACCAACCGTCCACAGCCTGTGGGGACTCGGGACTAATGTCCAACACCATCAGAAGAAGGGGGTCCCTGCACTGTGTACGGGACTGTCCTGGCTGTGCTCCTCTTCACCCTCTACACCGCAGATTTCTCCTACAACTCTCCCACCTGTCACCTGCAGATGTTCTCTGATGTCTCTGCCATCGTCGGTCTCATCACAGATGGGGACGACAGGGAGTACAGAGAAATGACGCAGGATTTTGTGTACTAGGGCCAGAGGACCCACCTCAACGGGTGGAAAACCAAAGACCTGGTGATGGATTTCCGCAGGCGCACACATTCCCCCCCGACACCGGGGAACATCCAGGGAATGAACATTTAGCGACAGGCTGCTTCACCCCAAGTGTGTGAATGAACACTATGGCAGGTCCTTCCTTCCTGCAGCTGTCCGACTGCACAACCTGACAATTTTTCAGATAACGCTGCACATAATGTTGGAAATATACAGATATATTTACAAATACATACTAATATCCCAAAATCATTCCAGTTCTTCCTCACACTAAGGTCTATGAGAGTTTTAAGTTTCAAAAAAATCATCCATGAAATAGTTTTTGAGTTATGTCCAGAATGCAGAATGTTTTTTTTTTCTCCGTAAAATATGAACTACTAGAGTAAAATAGGATATTTACAAGATCGATCTCCTCGAGTGAGTTTGTGAGCGTTTGGGTCATGCGATGACGCTTTTCGGGGATATAATAAGATTCTTTAAAGCTAAACCGGGACTGATGTGCTGATGCAAAATTATCCCCTAAAGGAATGTGTCTGTGTGACGGCTGATACCTAGTTAGAGTCAAATAGCAGTTATTAGTGTGCTGTTGTAGAAACACACACAGACAACTAATTGTCAGGTCATGATTTTTTGGGGGGTGGTTGAGGTCAGCAGAGGAAGATACAAAGAGCAGCAAACAAACAGAATCATTAAGACACAATGAATAACAGACCATTCAGGACGTGTGCGTGAGCATCGTTTCTGCTGCTGCTGGTGTGTGTGTGTGTGTGTGTGTGTGTGTGTGTGTGTGTGTTGTGTTCCTTTTGTTTGCAGCTGGTTATTTTTGCCTCTGGTGACCGACTGACCGTGACTGAGGGCTTCCTGCAGACACTGACCCTAAAGCTGATGATTATGTTGAGGATGATGATGTGTCCCTCTTTTGTTTCCGGTGTTTTTCCTCTTCCTGCACAGGAGATAAATAACCTCCACCAAAGAGGTCATGTCTATTTATAAAGTTGGTTTGTTTGTCTGTGAGGAGAATTACTCCCTTCAGTTATGAATAGATTTTGATGATACATGTGAGGCGGGAAACAATCCATCCAAATCCTTCAGGGCAAAAAAAACAAAAACCTTCTCTGTATTTTTTTCTGTACGTGACGGAGAAAAGTTTCATCTCATCAAACGCAGCTGGACAGAGATTGATTGAATTTCACACTCAACTTTTTTGCGTTGTATGGTTCCTAAAGGTCTGTCTGTCTGTCTGTCCTTCTGTCTGTCTGTCTGCCTGCCTGCCTTCTGCCTGCCTACCTACCTACCCGTCCGTCCGTCTATGTACGATGCAACCTTGTTTGTATCCCATAAAAGTCAGAGATTTTATGGACTGGTCATAGCTTCGGCCGCCGTCACAGATCATTGGCGTTAATGCGATAACTCAAAGGCTATTTAATGTGTCAATTTTCAATTTTGTGTACTAGGACACAGCCAAAAAGTTGGCTGTGTCTCTGATTTATTCCAAATTTGTTTTTTATGAACGACTCCATTAGAATAATCTTGTAAATGTTATATATTACTCCGAAAGTTCTTATTTTATTCACTAGGGGGAATTTTTATTTTTTTTAAATGAAAAGCGTTGTTTTCGGTATTTGACTATTTTATGGAAGATTTACACATTTTATACCCACATAGACCTTAGTGTGAGGAAGAACTGAATTGATTTTTGGAGAGGTCATTTGCATAATTCTGACAGTAGGGGGACCCCCTACCCCTGACTATGTAAATACGGGGTTTCCCCCTTTACCGCGTCGATCGACTTTGTCCGTCTGTTGAATTGGAATCATGCTTAAATGATTGACAGCTGTTGTTACTCAGCTACTGTAGTGGCTTCCAGTAAAATCTGTAAGTGATTCATGGAAATTCATAACATCAACGGGTCCTGAGAGATATCCAGATCTTTGGTGCAAGTAAATGGAGGAAAAGAAACACGTGTCCGCTCTTTTCCATAAAGCCTTTCCAGGTTTCCAGGAGGTGGCCAACATTAAAAGTTCTAGGACGGCCTGCTGGATCATTTTAAGATCAAACGGCGTTACTCATTATGGCCACCAAATATTTGATCTGCTAAATCATTTAGTCTCTCTTCAGCACATCGAGTGGAGCAAAGTCAAAGGATTAACGGGTCGCGGTTTCCATCACTCATCAAATGAGTTTGTGGAATAATGGACTGTATATGCGCTTACGCTGCTGAGATGAGGAGGAGGGAGGAGGGAGGAGGGAGGAATCGTCCATGCTGGAGTAGTTTCTCATTTCAATTCATCTAATTCATCTTTACGTAACTATCATATCTTGATGTCATGCCCTCTGCTTCCTCCTCCTCCTCATAACAGAAGCTCCCCTAGATACGTGTGTGTGTGTGTGTGTGTCAACATTATCTCATATTGTGTTTATAAGGGAAACACACTCTCACTCACTCACACACACACACACACGCACGCACACACACACACGCACACAAATAAACAAAATGATTCCACCCAGCTATTATCTGGCCTCAGTGGAGCCACGGTGGGGTCTAATCACAGGGAGGCATCCCAGCTCCAGCCTAAACAGCGCATGGAAACGAGAGATATTTTCGGCATCTCTGCGGTTGGAGGTACGGACCATCTCAGACACAAACATGACCTCCAGAGTTATTTTTGCTCACCGTGATCTCGGCAGGACGATATGACCTTCTGTCGGTTGATGTTATGTGATGGACTGGAAGCGATAAGGATGTTTGGAACCACAGAGGATGAGGAAGTTGAGAATGTGCTGCAGTCAGGAGCGCCAGATAAAACGTCCATCATACAAGTTACAGTCACAGAAACGAATGCAGCGGCTCCAACACATCCAATAAAATACAATACAGGGAAAAACGTAAGGCATAAGAAAACGTACGAAACTTTGCGATAAAAAAGTTGCACCTTGATGTTTGGATTTTGCTACTAATTTCATGGAAATTAAAAGCAAAGTCCTCAATCAACTGATTGAACACCTCAGATTGAATTCAGAGTAATGTCTGAAAAAAAGTGTTTTTCATTAAAAAAAAACTGCATAGTGAGTAAAATGTGAACAATTAGAGTAAAATAGGATTTACATAAGACAAAATCTCCTTCAGTCGATTTATTAGCACCATATTTGGACTAAATCAAACCAACAACTAGGAAGTTATGTCCCAAAATAACAGTTTTTATTTAACAAAAGCTCCCCCTAGTGAGTGGGGTATGAACTACTGAAGAAAAATATGATGAATAAAAGATGGATCTCCTCCAGTCGATTCATGTGAACCAAATTTGGTCTAAATTGCGGCAACGCTTGAGAAATTAAGGCTCAAAAAAAGTTGCCTCAACCACAACCGACATTTCCTAAAATCAATCCAGTTCTTCCTCACACCAAGCTTTATGTGGGTGTAACATTTAAAAATGATCCATGACATGATTGTTTGAGTTAAGGCGTTAACGTGAAGGATCTGCCGGCGTGGCGATTCCGTAATATAGCTGACATTTGGGGGGGTTATTATAATTTAAGGTGAAGCTGAACACATAAAGCTTTTCAGCCATAACTCCCTAATTGTTGGTCCGATTTAGTCCAACTTTGGTGAACTTGAATCGAATAGAGGGAATCTATCAAAAGGGGGAACTTACTTGACAAAAAAAATACTGTTTTTCAGACATTACCTCACATTTCATTTGAGGACTTCCAATCAAACGGGATTCTTGGTACGACGCAGGGGATCAGGGACTTTTCGCGGATATTCCTTTGCTGTCGGGGGTCGAAAGCTTAGGTCTAGTTTATCTCTTTCTCTTTGCTCGCAGGTCAAATCAGTAAAATCTCTCTCTTTTATCACCTCCCAAAAATACTTCCTTTCATCCATCTCTCTCTCTCCTCCTTTCTCTCCTTGAGTGCGATCTGTTCCTTAACGCCGCCCCCCCCGGCCTCCTCTCTCCTTCTATCAACTCTACATTTCACTCCTCCCTCCTTCTCTTCTCACTGCTTCCCTCCCCCGTCTTGTTGTTGCCTCCTCCTAATTGCTGTATTTGCTATTCTTAGCATTTTGCTCTCCCCCTAATTACACCCCCCCCTCCTCCCTCTCTCTCATTTTCTTGCACGGGAAAAAAAAAAAATTCCCACGAAAATAAAAGGCTGCATGAAATCTTGGCCTTCCTAGTCGCTGCCTCTGCCTGGAGCCAAGCGACCTCAGCACCTCTGATTGCACATTTTGTCGGTCCACGCTGGTGTGATCCTGTTTTTTTCCTCTCTGTGGAGCCGTGGTAAGTCAGGATAATGTCTACATGCGCTATGAGTGGTTTCTGCAAATGCTAAAGTCGCAGATGGAACATTCGATCGGCTGCCAAAGACTACACGGCTCGGTTTGGAGAAGTTCCCTCCATGCGATATAAAGACCTCACTGAGGCCGTGTTGACATGAGAAACTTTATCGGACTTCAGCATCGTAACGAAGGTAGTAACATCCTACGTACAGACCGAACGGCTACTGGTTTCACTTTAAACTGCACTTTCTACTTTATGACTACTTATTGTTTGTTATCCGCAAAACCCGTTGCGTCGCGCAGAAACAATAGTCGGTTTGAGCCTGAAGGAAGCCATCTATGATAAACTGGAACAGCCCACTCTAAACAGGTGTAGGGGTCTTCACCACCGCCCATCACTCACATACGTCTCCCCTCAGAGAGTTCCATCATCATTCAGACGTTTTACTAACGTCTTACAAAATATTAAAGTAAAGCTCTTTTTTAATAATGTCTTCGGTATACACCGCTGAAAAAGAAGATACGGAACCTGAACACGAGTGAAAATAAACCAGGGGACACTTATGCTGTCGTCCCCGAAACCAAGAATGGACTTGTGGAAATTAAGTTCTGTACAAGGTAAGTTTCCACAAGTCCATTCTTAGACACTAAATCAAACCGAATGTTCTTTCCAGCCAATCGAATTGAATGTCGAGATGATATAAAAACACGACCGTCTTTGAAAAATAAATAAATTAATAGAAGTTCAATGAAGAGGAAATAGAAATAAAAGCTGAAATCCAGGAAAGGGAAACTAAGAAAATCATCCCAGACTCCTAAAGGGTCTGGAAGTAGTCCGCTACAGGACAAGGACAAGACCTCTGCAGTGGCCCAACGCCCTCCTCTGGGTCTGAACGAGACTGAAGGAAAAATTTCCCTGAATCATAAATCAATTAATAAAGTAAATGAACGAAAGGGGTTTGGGGAAAAGGGGGAGAAAAAAAAGGGCGGGACTTCAAATACATATACATATATATATATATATATATATATATATATATATATATATATATATACATGTACACACACCCACACACACACATACATATACATATACAGATATATATACATGTACACACACCCACGCACACACACATATACATTTACATATATATACATATACACACACACACACAGACACACACACACAGACACACACACACACTCTCTCACACACACACACACACACACCCACACACACACACACACCCACACACACCCACACACACACACTCTCACACACACACACACACACACACGCACACACACACACACGCACACACACACACACGCACACACACACACACACGCGCGCACACTCACATTCACACACACACACTCTCACACACCTGCACGCATACACACACACACACCTGCACGCACACACACACACACACACACACACACACACACACACTCACACACACACTCACACACACACAGGCTCCATATAAACACAGCAGCTATTCATCTCGGGCAGACAGGTGTGTGACTTCTCTTCTAACCACGCTGACGTTTCAACACGTGTAAAGTGAGAAGAAAAGCCGCGGCGGCTCCAGGGAACCAACGACGTGATTACAGAGAAGGTAATTCTGGATCCTACTCGGTCCTGAAACACGCTCAACCGGAGGACAATGGAGCTTATGTGAATTGGACCGACGGCCGGGACTTCTTCTTTTAGGTCGCGTGCGTGAGACAAAGAGAGTTCTGTTGCTGCAGCAGGTCATAAAACATCATCGCTAACAGAGATTAGAGAAGACGGCAGCAGCAGTCTCTCTGGAACGTCAGTATTAAATCAAGGAGAATCTTCGTTTGTCCTTTCATTATAAGATAATAACAATCTCTGCACTGTAGTTACTGTCATGATTTCACAATACATTCTGAACAAACACCTAGAAGAGTTCTTCTAGGTGTTTGTTCAGAGAGCTGCAGGTCCTTTGAGTGTTTGTTTCCCAGGAGATGAGGGGTTAGGTAAGGTCTCAGCACCTCACCTACTTTTGAATATCAAACACGTGTAAAAATAATAATAAGGCTCCTGTGTCCACCGCAGATCCTTGGAGTTAACGCAATAACTCAAAAACCATTTCAGGTCGGTTGAATATCTCCCACACTGGGCGGAGCTTCATTTCCAAAAGTTTTCGCGCCATAATTTTTCCACCATTGGTTCGATTTAGTCAAAATTTTGATGCAAATGAATCGACTCATGGAGATTTATATTGTAAATATCATCATATGTTACCCTAATATTTCATATTTTGATCCCAAGGTTTGTTTTTTTGTTTTTTTTTAAATACAGTTTTTTGGACATAACTTCCTAAATATTTGTCTGAATAAATTCAAATTTGGTGCATATAAATCCACTCCCATATGAGGTTGATTATTAGTCATCCAGTGTTGAGTTTTGGTGACAGCAAGCCAATCGGGGTATTCCAGGCGCCCTTCTCTCCAGCAACACTCTCCGGCTCATCTTGGGGGATCCTGAGGCGTCCCCAGGCCAGATGAGAGTAGTGGTCCTCCCAGTGAGTTCCTAAGTTCCTCCATGAGAATGTTGATGGTTCATCCAGGAAGTCACGGAAGATCTAATTCCAAACTATATCAAGGACACTGGACATAAAAGGCATCATGGGAAAGTTGTGAGGAGGAAGCCTAACTGCCGACCCAGAAGAACCTTAAGGCTGGTCTTAATGTAATGTCTTAATGTCTTAATGTTTAGACCAAAAACAGCATTCCATTAGAAAAACATTAGACCTTCGGTCAAACGTGGAGGTGGCAGTGGAATGTTGAGGAGACGCTTTGCCGCTGCAGGACGAGAATGACTGAACGTCAATGAGGGAAACATGAATTCTGTTCACTACCAGAAACTTCAGAGGGAGAATGTCGGGTCATCGGTCTGTGAGATGAAGCTCATGATGTAAGACAATGATCCTGAGAAGAAGAGTCAGCCCTCCTGAATGGATCAAAATGAATAAAATGGAAAATATAGAGTGGTCCAGTTAAAGTTTGGACCTGAAGAAAAGATTCTTTCATAATTACACCTTGAAAAGCACCTTGAGACAACTGTTGTTGTGAATTGGCGCTATATAAATAAAGATTGATTGATTGATTACAAACCCACCAATGCGGCTCAACGCTGAAGCAGCTCTGCAAAGGAGAGCAGGCCAAAATCCCTCCACAGTGATGTCAGAGACTGACCTCCTGTCATCAGACAGGTTTGTTCGCCGTTGTTGATGACGTTTACATCAGGGGGGTGAATACTTTTTCACATAGGTGCTTTGGGAATCACTCAACCTTGTTGGCTTATTGAATAAAACAATAATTTAAAACATGCATTTTGTTTTTACTCAGTGTGTTTTATGTTGTCTCATATTTATGTTTTTCCCAGCACTGTATTTAAAGTAAATTAGTTGACTGGGTGCTCATCTGTTTGCTAAATCAAAGCTGAATATGTCAGACGGTCTAGACTGTTTGGACGACCTTTTTCCACCCGACTGATTTCTTCACCAGCTGGTTGATGAACCGACAGGAAATTTCCTTTCTGTTGAATCAGACAGAAAATTTATTGCATCCGTGGCTCTCCTTTACGTTAAAGATTGATATTCCACATGTTTAATTTATGTCTAGCAGAGATTTAGCAGTTCAGGCGCAACAGGATTCAAAGCAGGAATAAAAGGAAAAACCAGTCCTGGGTGAGGATGAAGGAGAAGAGGTGGAGAAGGTGCAGGAGGTTAGGTAACTGGGGTCAACTGTTCAGAGCAATGGGGAGTGTGGAAAAGAGGTGAAGCAGTGAGTGCAGGCAGGGTGGAGTGGGTGGAGAAGACTGTCAGGAGTGATCTGTGACAGAAGAGTAGCAGCAGGAGTGAAGGGGAAAGGTTTACAAGATGGAGGTGAGAGCAGAGATGAAGATGTTCAGAAGTTCTTTGGAAGTGAGGAGGTTGGACAGGATTACAATGGAGATCATCAGAGGGACAGTCCATGTTAGACGACTTGGAGACTAAGTAAAAGGACCCGATTGAGATTGTTCAGCTTGGATTGAACCGCATCCTTGAGTTAGGAGACGACCACTCCACCCGCTGAGCTGGGATAGCAGCTGATTAATCGGTCAATTTCTTAGTTTTTCCAAATTTACCACAGTTGGACTCACCATTCTATTCAACACTCATTATACCCCAAAGACTTTGAGATATTATTGAATCATCATAGCCGCATCTGTGTCCTCCGCCGCCGCCGCCGCTGATCCCTCGTGTTAACGAGATAAACCAAAATATGATTCTATCATTTTCAAATTTTAGACCCATATAGACCTAAGTGCGAGGAAGAACTGGATTAAATTTGTCTATTACTGACACTAGGGAATACATAATTTCCAAAAGCTTTGGGCCCTAATTTCTCAACTGCTGGACTGATTTAGTCCAGATTTGGTGCATATGAATGGACTCAAGGAGATCTGTCTTGAATACCTCATATTATACTTTAATAGTTAAAATTTATCACTAGGGGGAGTCTTTTCTGGGGAAAAATACTGTTTTATGGACAAAACTTCACATTTCATTTAAGGAGTTCAGTAAAGAGGATTGCCTGCCTCAGGAATATACCCTTACTGTTGGGAACAACTGCCTAGAAGAAGAAGAAGAAGAAGAAGAAGAAGAAGAAACCCACTATCTGCACTGATACACATGGCTAATATGGAGATAACATGTGTTAGTCATTAGAATTCTCTGACTAGTGTTTCAGTTGAAAAGCATCTACTGAGCAGAAGTTTTTCTGCCAAACGTCTTGAAACTCAAGGGAACATACTACTAAAAACATGTTTCTGTGTGCTTATGATTCATGAGCGATTGTAGACCGGGCAAATATGTTGTTAAAGACTGAACAAGTAGTGCAAGTGAGCAGAACCTCCTCATCTGGCTGTTGCTGAGCAGATTCCACTGCGTACTATTCTGGTGCTCTCTTACCACTCATGAATGATTGATAGCCAGAGCCTTCATGTCTTACTGCATTATGCTGGACAGAAATCCAGGCTTGAAACCTTCTATCTACTGAGTGTTCTCAAAAAAGTAGCTAAAGATAGAAGAGAACATGGTTTTAGTATTTCTGAAGGACTGGAGCTGGTTCTTGTTGCCCATGCAAAAGGTCAATAAAAATTACCATGCAGGTATTTAAGTGACATAATAAATTTGACAAGGGTAAAATGTGATGTGGTTTTGGACTGGGTCTGAGCATCTCCAGAACAGAAGGTCTTGCTGGGTTTGACCAGGTCTGCAGTGGTTATTAGCAAGTACCTGGACCACTGTTGAACCGGTGACAGGGTAATGGACACCCAAGGCTCATTGATGCACGTAGGGAGAGAAGGTTAACCCGTGTTGTCTGATCCCACCGAAGAGCTCCTGTAACACATCCATCCATCCATCCATCATCCATCCATCCATCCATCCATCCATCCATCCATCCATCCATCCATCCATCCACATCCATTTTCTTCCTCTCATCCAAGGACAGGTCCTATGCTAGCAGGCTAATAAGGGTTTTCCAGACACCCCCCTCCTCAGAGGCACTCTCCAGCTCATCCTGGGGGATCCTGAGGCCTTCATCGATGAGATACTGTATATGGTCCCTTCAACTAGTTCTGGGTGTCCTCCTCTGGTCCCTTGAGCTCCTCACCATATCTGTAAGGCTGAGCTGGGCCCAGAGCTCATGACCATAGGTAAGAGTTGGTATATAGATGGACCGGTAAACTGAGAGCTTTGATATTCGACTCAGCTCTTTCCTCGCCATAACAGTCCGATACAACACCACCTGGTTTACCCTATGATACTTAAACTTCTTCGCCTCCCCCGACCTGGAGGGGAGTGAATCATGGCCACAGATTTTGTGGTGCTAGCTATTAAAAACTAACTGCTTCACACTCAGCTCCAAACCGCTCCATGATGCAAACAGAATTACATCATCCGCAAACAGCAGAGATTCAAATCTCACCTCACCTGCACTGTGCCTTGGGGACCTGTCTATGAACTGTTACTGGAGCACAAACTACTGAAAAAAAGTTGATGCTGGTTCTGAGAGAAAGATGGATCGTGGCTTTTTCTCACCAGCTAAACGGTTATCTAGTTATCGCAAGGTCGGTGGTTCAATCCCAAGACTCCCCCTGTAGTCTACATGTGCACTGCAGCCGAATGATCTCCTTTTAGTGCCGCTCTGAGGGGCTCCAACGGCTCCTTTTGTGACAGGTGATGATTAAATAAAGATACTTATATATTCCTATCAGTTACTTCGGTCAGATTGAAGAACGATTCAATAAGTTTAAAATGTTTCGCAGTTTTGGCATTTTGTGAATCAGCAACCGCTACTCCATCAGCATGGAAGTGATCAAGCAATGACTGACTCTAAATTTTAGGGGGAACTGTTCCCTTAAAACGCTTGAATGTCCTGCTCAACTGTTTGGTTGGGCACTTTTTAAGTCACTATTTCTTATGAAAAATGTGACTGAACCTGTTTGTATTATGACCCAGTGGCAGCATGTACATGCTAACAAGTAAGGGGCCAAGGATGGAGCCCTGGGGCTAGGGTGACTGGTCACAAGAAAAGTGACAGATTCCTAAACATTTGGATTCAATTTTCTATCAGAAAGACTTTAAAAGTAACAGTATCGGCTGCAGCTTTGATGTTGACGCTGTATTTAGAGGCTTTTGGTATTTCCTGGGGAAAGCCACTGATCTGTGGAAATGATAGAGTTCATCAGAGATTTTAATACATTGCAATCTCACCATGTCTGTGCTTTCTGCATTTGAATCCACTCATCTTGTGTTATCACCTATGCTCTAAAAGTTCACTTTTTACTCACTAGGGGGAGCTCTTTTATGAAAAACACTGTTTTCCAGACCTACCTCGAAAACAATTTAATGGATCATTTTCAAACTTTCCACCCCCATTGACTTTTGTGCGAGGAAGAACTGGATTGATTTGGAGAAAGGTTGGTTATATATTTCTGACACTAGGGGGAGCTTTACCTCCAAAATGCTTTGTGCTATAACTTCTTGAAACATTGATCCGATTTAGTTCATATTTTACTCACTGTGGGGCGATTTCTTTTCTTATAAAATAATGTGGAAGAATCTTCACATTTAATTTGAGGACTTCAATGAGGGGGATTGCTTGGACGACAAAGAGGATTGGGGATTTTTCGGGGATATACCCTTGCTGTCAGGGTCGACAGCGTAGGTCAAGTTCATACAGGAGGTAAGATTTGGTGCCATTGCTGTTACATTTCAAGCAGTTCAGGCAGTAGTAGAGACAAATTGGTCACGGTCAAATGGTTTGATCTGGGCATGTACACCTTCACATTTCTAGGGAGCCCAAGCACAAACAGCATAAGGTAGGCAGGTTTGACACAGGATCTGGCTACAGGAGGCAGAGAACAGTATTCCACATGTCCTCCTCCCCTGCTCTCCAGCTCATGCAGGGGAAGCCGAGGCGACCATAACATCCCAAGGGAAGCGTCCTCATCAAATGCCTTAACCACCTCAAAGGCCTTCTTTCCATGCGAAGGAAGAGCAGCTCTACTCCGAGGTCCCTCCAGAACCTTACCTCTGAGTCAACACCATTTCAGCCTTTTGTATCCTTGTCCTCATTCTTGTGGTCTCTACCCGGAGCGCACAACCATAGGTGATGGTTAGAATATAGATTGATTGGTAAATTAAGATTTTTAAGAACGATCCAAGACAAAGAAATCAAAATTGATACACAAAAACAAAATCTCATTGACAGGTAAAAGTCATAAACCAATGAAAAATCAACATAAACAGGGAGTGTGAGAAAAAGGTTCTTGAACATGTTACAATATATCAATCAATTGGCAATAGGTGAAAACCTCCACAGTGGCGTCTCATCCACGTTGCTGAACTGGCACTGGTTTTACACCGGATGCCCTTCCTAATTCAAGCCTCCCCATGACCAGCACCACCAGTGCACTGACTTCTGCACCGCCAATGCATATGTGGAGGCCTCAGCAGGATATGACCTCACCATCCCTGATTTACAAGGCCATGATGCTTCAAAGCCTCGAGCTATGAAGCATCCAATGAAAGCAAGTTATAGACAGAACTAACTGGAACCAGGTGGAACCCAGCCGCAGGTGGAAAAAATCAACCGTCTAAAGGGAGGGCAAACAGAAGGCAAATGATTTGACACAGAACTAAACTACATTTCAAACACAAAACCACGATTCCCAGATCAATACCATCAAAACTTCTGCAAGATTGAAAAGAAACGGAACACCAGAGACCTCCGTTACACCTTCTTGACCTCTATGAACCTCTATGAAGGTACTCTATATAGGTGCAAGGTAGTACATAGAGTGGTTTAGTGGTGAGCAGAAAGTTCTGGGTCCGAAGGAGCCAGTTTAGGGGGTTTCAGGCATCTGATCTATTCTATAAAACTTTCTAATCATAATAGCAGTAGTTTTTGACAGGCGGCAGGCAGAGTTTGTTCAGAACCGGCGCCCTCAACTCACTCAGAACATAAACTTCTTGAACCTTCTTGAACTTTCTAAACTAATCTTTGAAGTCATTCAGCCTACTCTTGTTTCCTTTGATTTATTGACACGTCTGCTAATTTCCTTAAATAGCGGCATATACAATGCCCGATTGTCTGAGCCATAAATGTTTCAGAGTTTCTGTCGGACCCGGACAAAGGTGCCGCTATTATCCACTCAATAATTAGAGACATTAGAGACACCCAGTCGTTACACGGTGACATGGGACGGCATTTAAACTTCACAATGGAGTCTTTGTAAAAGATAGGGTGAGTTCATTTAGACACTGAGACACCAAAGAGGCTCTCAGAAAGAAAAAAAAACTCTCAGCTGGGTTTGGTTGTACTATTCTGCAAAAACTCAAACAGATTCTGATGAACTTTGGTTGGAGGACAGGTCTTGGGCCCGAATAGAGCCGAATCAACTTTGGTGAGTGTGATTACACACACATGCCTGGACAAATCTGGACATTGGAAGTAAGAAATCTTTGCTGTTCAAGTGTAAACAAAGACATTCGTGTGTGTCCTGTCCATGATCTCCCGTTCCTCCTCCTGCTATCGGGCTGAGTTTTGTAACGGACTGAAGGCTGTTGGCTCCTGTTTGGACTGGAATACATGTTTTTTTGGCCGGTTTCTAAATCGGACAGAAAGTGATAGATAGGAGATGTTTCTGGATAGGAGAGAAAGGATACAATTCTTCAAGGTTACCACATTGCAGTAACTCAAAAAGGTTACCCAGAATATTTTTCAAAGTTCTTGTGAAAATATCTCCTTGTACTCAATAAGACCGAATAACACGGAAAGTAACATTTCAGTGAAATATAGCGACTTGTTTTTCAAAGAATCTCTCCCAGTGTTCACTTTTCTGTGTAAACACATTTTATTTTAAACGCTTAAATGTCACTTTCTAACCTCATTTCGACGTTTTGATGGTCTTATATCTGGATTTGTCAATATTATACAACTTATAATGACTTAAATGCACCTAAATGAAGATGCTGACATAGTAGCAAAAACAAACCGCTGCTCTATTTTAAAATATAGGTCAAATTGTGATAAGGCTCATTAAGAGAACTCCATTATCTAAAATGTGCAGAGTAAAATTTACACCTCTCCTACTTGTGTTCACCTTGTGTTCACTATTTTCATTAGAGAGAGAGAGAAGAGAGAAGAGAGAGAGAGATAGAAAAGAGAGAGAGAAGAGAGAAGAGAGAGAGAGAAGAGATAGATAGATAGATCGATCGATCGATCGATCGATCGATAGATAGATAGATAGATAGATAGATAGATAGATAGATAGATAGATAGATAGATAGATAGATAGATAGATAGATAGATCTCGTCCAGTCGATTCATATTCACTAAATTTGGACTAAATTTGGGAGAAAAATACAAATGACCTTTCCCAAAGTTAATCCTGTTCTTCTTCGCACTTCAGCCTATTGGGATTATATAATTCATAAAAATGCGTTGTTGAAAGATAATCTGGTAATATTTAAAAAAATCAGTTGCAAGGTAATTCAAAGCCTCAACAATGAGGCTTGGTACGATGCAAATCAAGGAATCTTACCGGGGGAAGACAATTTCTAATCATCAACTCAGGAACTGTTAAAGAGAGAAAGCTGCAGGCTCAGGTCCAAAGGAAGACCCCTACCAATGTTAGCAGGGCTGTCTCATGAATGAAAGTCTAGATTACAATTCCTTCTGTTGTGTGTTTATGATTTCATCCTGCATATTTGAATCCACCATTTTACAGTGTTAAGTTTGATCACAGTGTAATAATTGTTTTTAATGTTATATAGAAAAGGGGGCGACGGTGGTTCAGTTGGTAGAGCGGTTGTCCACCTATCTAAAGGTCGGAGGCTCGATCCCCGGCCACTGCAGTCCACATGTCCAAGTGTCCTTGAGGAAGGTACTGAACCCCAAGTCGCATCCAATGGCTGTTCCATTGGTGTGTGAGTGATGGCTGTATATCCATTTACCATTCCCATTTACCCTGACATGATGGAGCGACTAACACTTCTGTACAGGTGACAGGTGTATCACACATCACCATAGCGGGTACGACAGTAGGATTCTCAGCACATCGGTTATAATGTCTATCAATGGTGAATGACATCATCATTCTATTCGTTTTAGTATCTGATTCGCTGAGGAGAGACGAATGAACTCTGATATTGAAAAAAAAAAGACTTCGGCTGAAGTTCCAGAAACTTCATCCACACTCTTATAATTGCACAAAATATATTTTCTATCCCATACATAGTAGAAACGCCAAAGATAAATGCTTATAATGTTCAAAAGAGTTGAAAGCTGAACTTAGGTACCAATATGTTATAATAGGACAATGGAGAACATCTTTGCACATCGACAACAATTCTTCTATATGAAGGTGGTAGAATGTACCAGAATCCGAACATCATCATGTGACCTTGTTGGCCAATAACAATTCTGAATATAATGACTTTGGGCCCATAATGAAAAAGACATCAATGACTGAATGGTACAAAACTGATGATCCATTTATCTTCCATTCCTCTGACAGTCTATTATAAAAAATCTGTACGATAGTCCGATGATTGCGGCACCGTAGGAAGTGTTGATCACTGTCAGAACAACAAAACAAATGATCCATGATGAAACGGTCTCCTTAGGAAACGATCTTCTGAAACATATTCTCCGGTCAGTCTTGGGCTCAGCATGATCTCATGTTTTTTTTCAGTAATGTCGAGTTGCAAAAACAGAGGTTGAAGACTTGGAGACATGCAGCATGGACAATGGTCCTAAACACTAGAAGGTGGTCTTAGAGATTCCATGAATCTGCTGTACAAAGTCGCAGAGGGAGGATATAAGCCCTCATGGATCAAATTACAATACCATTAGATGAAAGTTGAGTATCCTGAAAGGATTATTTCTCAAGGAACAGAATCCTCCCAACTAAGAGGCGTAAGCCCAGTAGGACAGATGACGGCATTCCTATAAAACGACAGGGTTTAGTTCAGACGGGATTGAAGCCTCAGCGGTTAAAGAAGTGCCACTCAGAGGAATCATGAGAGAAGCAGGAATTCTAACAATAATTGCTTGGACTACTGATACTTTAGTCGCCTTTGAAACTATCCAAGAAGATATGCAGACAGTTCCATCTTCAGCAGCACCAGACTGCACCAAACCGATCCTCCTGTATGTGTTCAGTCCCTAAAACACGGACGCCTAAAAATAGAAACACCTGATTGCGTATTAAAGCATGAAGCTGGAAAACAGGATTATAAGAAAAAAAAACAGGAAACCTTTAACGACACATTCTACATCTAGAGAAAACAACATTTCTCATCTCAGCCATGATGCGACCAACAAAGCTGGTCATGATTAAATGTCAAGCACAAGAAAGACAGTTTTGTCATATCAGGAAGTAATATAGCCAATGATGCTACAAGCAACTAAAGATGATAAATTATAATGGAGATCTCCTGAAGGCTTGTTTGTTGGACCTGCTTCGGTAATATCCATGTTGATCTCTGATGTTCTCGGTATTGATCACAGTGCTTGAAGGGAAATATTAATGATTATATAATAAATAAAAAAAATGTCTTATGACAATATGACATTTGGGCTCAAATGTCATATTGTGAGAAAACTAATTATTTACGAGCACATTTAAGAAGAACAGAGATAATCAAGAAATATAATGGTCTCGTGATAAAAGCGTGTGTGTGTGTGTGTGGGGGGTGGGGGGTGGGGGGGGGACTCCTTCCTTTGTTTGGGGGCTGCAACAGGAAAAGCTTGGACACCCCTCGTTTCCAGCCTGGTCTTTGAGATGACAAGCGAGAGTTGGTCAGCGGACCTCAGTGACCTTGAGGGCGTACATGTAGGTCACAGATGTACGCCGGTACTAACCCAATCAAAGACTTAAAATTAAACAATCTTTAAATCTTGAGATGAATCCTAAGACGTTCAGGGAGAAGTGGAGGGAGGCCAGAATGTGGGACATGTGCTCTCACCAACGTGTGACTGGTTAGAGATGAGCAGCAGTGTTTTGGACCGACTGCAGACGTGAGAGGGAGGTCTGGCTCGCGCCAATATAAACTGCATTGCAGTCCAGACGGGTTGTGATGAAAGCATTTGTGTGAGCCTTTCAGGATCATCAAAGGATCGCAGTACATTTTGATGCCAAGGTTGGAAATTGTGGATTTTTAGAACGGCTGCAGGGAGCCCAGGTCCACAGAAGAGGCATCAGAGGGTCCAAACACTATGACATCAGTTTTTTTACATTCATCCAAACTTAGAAAGTTTAGGGTCATCCAAGCTTTGATGTCCTTCAAAAACTATAGCAAGGGTTTTAAGGGGCTGGCATCAATTTATTTCGGAGGCAGGTAAATTTGCGAGTTGTCTGCGTACAAACGGTATGATGAAATACGACGTACTTTAAGAAGAGGTAAATAGAGTTGAAAAAAGGATAAGCCCAAGAATAGAACCTTGGGGGAGTCCGCATGGGAATGAGTCAGTGAATAAATCACAGACACTTTGGCTTCCTGAAAAAAGCTTCTATCTTGACAGGTGAGACTGGACACCTTAAGGTTTACGTTGCAAAAGATCTGCGATGTGTCTCGCTGTCTACTTTTGATCCGATCGGAACAAACACATTTGAAAACCAAGTGTGAACAGGGCCTAAAATAACCAAGGCATCCGATTTGGGGCTTGTTAATATAAATTAAAAACGGCACAGACCAAAATAAATTATATTCCATTGAGTTCCTAACCACAACACATTCTAGAGATGTGATGTGAAAGATTTCATTCTGTGGCTTCATGCAGCACTGGTCAATATTGAGACTTCATCCGCCAGTAAAGAATCTGCAAATCTAGAGGTGGAGCCAAAGGTAAAGCTAGAAATCGAGCCAAAGTAGAACTTAAATGGGAAACGAGTGATATTGTAAGAACAAGACAGCAGCAGCATGCCATAAAGGGAAAATCTTCAGCTACTAATTATCTGATACACCAGCGAGGTAGGATCCGATATGAGCAATCTAAAGATCTACAGAACCATGGGAGGATTCGGTGATAGAACTTGGAAAAAGGTACTACAAATAATTGTTAATGATGGATAAAAACGCTGAATTTGAAGGATCTATTTTTGTGGCGATAACTAAACTTAAGGAATTAGAAAATGTAGTAAAAGCTATTACTAGAATTTTGCAATAGTTGTAGTTGGGATATGTAGTGGGTAGCAGCTGTCTGCAGTAGTAACAGTTAGCTACTAGTAGCATTTAGCAGCTGTGGCTGTTAGCAGATGTAGTAGTTGGCAGCTAGTAGTTGCTAGCAGTTGTAGCTGCTATTAGTAGTAGCAATTAGCAGTTTTAGCCGTGAACAACTAGTAACCAGTTAGCAGCTAGTAGCAGTTAGAAGGTAACACACAAATGAAGAAAAGTGCCTTTATATTAGGTGACAGCATGAGGTCAGGGGTCAGAGGGTAAAGCTCTTTTCACACCAAACGCGGCGCAAAAATACATGTTTCAAGAGCGACTAAAATGATGTAAGAAACCCAAATTTAGCATCAAATAGCATGTATGCAGGAACTCATCATAGCCGTCTGACTCCGCCTCCAGATATTGTTGTGACCTCAGACAGTGGTGGTCAGTGTTCAGACATATCTGTGACTTGTGAACGCAGCATGTAAACACTATACCTGATTTCATCACCTGGGGTTCAAACAAGCCCAGGCTCCTCCCACTGGTTCAGGCTCCTCCCACTGGTTCAGAGATTTTGGTGATATGCAAGGATTTAACGGTATGCAATGAAAATATATTATGGTTTTTCGCCCGGCCCCCATTTCCAGGCCGTGAATACATTGGACCTGATATATTCAAAATGATCTGACGTGCAAAATCATTTGAGGATGTCTGGTCTAGAATTTAAAAACATAGCAGCAGATCTGACGGGCCTTGAACACAGCATGCTGAGATCCTGCTGGTTTCAACACAAATAAAGCCTGATCCTGATTTCAACCCAATCAAATGACGTCTGAGGAATTGGAAAATAAGTCCCAAGCTGTGAAAAAGTCTATATGAGCACCACCTCGACACTGTTGAGTTACAAAGGTTAATAAGATATATTTAAATCAGACTGTTTTTTTTCTGTGTGACCTCTGAAATGTCATCACCTTGGAGATGGCGAAGCTGATACCTCAAGCTGCTGATTATTAATTATTTTTTATTACTTCATAATAAATCATTATAATCTGTCCATTTTGTGTTTTTTTATGCCTTTTGAAGACCTGTTAGTTTAGTCCCATTTAAACATTCTTTTCTCTCCCCTTCAGGGGGTCTGAGTCATCTTTTTATGATTTCTTGTTAAACAATAAAACAAATCCAACATTTAGAAGCTTTAAAAGAAGATACATTTATTCAGCTTGACTTAAATTAAGGCGTTTGGAGATCAAGGTTTGATTTACGGTCACGTGATCCACAGCCCTGAAGAGGAGCTGAGCTTGAACGTCTCCTGTGGAACAGCGCCATCTGCTGTAGGAGAGAGGAACTAATTTCAAGGAGCAATGACCTTTTTCTGTTCTGCTTTTTTTTCTGTTCGTATTTTCCTCTTTCTCATTTTGTTAGTTTTCCTCTCTTTTTTCTCCTATTTTTAGTTCATGTCCTTCTATAAAAACATTCTTCTTTCCTTCTTTCTAATAATTATAATTTTGCACATTTTTATAATCTCGTTGCCATTTATTTCATCTTTTCATCTTTGGTCAAATTTATGTTTAAATTTGTCTTTTTTCTTTTTCTTTCCAGCTTCTTGTCCAACATCATTTTTTAAATGATCAATCTTTTTCTTTTTCTTTGATTTCAACCACATGTTGTTTACCACAGATTTTATTTTATTTCCCCATCCATTAGATTACGGATCGTTTTCTACTGCAGATCGAAAAATCTCATTTTGATACAAGAACATTTTGATAAAACTGATTTCGGTCGTCGGCCATTAACAAATACAACAGAACAGAAATATTCTGTACATCTCTTTCTTTTCTTCCCGCTCTCCCTCCTCTCTTCATCCCTCCTTCCTTCTTCTTTAATTACATCTTTATAAATAACACCTGAGAGGACTGAAGGGACAGGAGGCTCGTCCCGCCCCAATTAGCTACTCTCTTATCTTTTCCCTGTTCTCCTCTCCTGGTTTCCTGGTTTCCTTTCCTTCTGTTGGTCTCCTTCTCCGGTATCAGTCCCACCAAACAGAACGAGTATCAGTCCAACCCAAACAGATCCGGTATTAGTTCCAGAGGCTAATCAGTAAGCCACTGTGGCTAATGAATGCTTTAGCCAAATAAACAATAATTACTATTCAGTTCACCCTACAGTCCAATATTAGCTTACAAACAAACATTTAACGGAAGTTAGCATTACCAACAGCAGTTAGTACTTTCTCCAGCAGTTAGCGTCATGGACTGGGATTAGCAGTCCAAACATCGTTACCAGCATCACATTAACACTGAGCGGTAAGAATGGATTAGTATAGAACAAACCTTATTAATACGCATGGTGGAAATTCAAGAGGTACAGCAGCTCCAACATTTATAAAGCGACAGAAGTAGTCAGAGAAATAAGATGAAATAGATAATATGCAACAAGATACACACACTTGAGAAATATCCAAGAAATACACGTGTGTTTATAAACTATACTATACCATCAACAGAACAGCGACAGTAGTAGTGAGTCATATCGACATCGGTTCGCTTTATCAACTTCACTTAGCATAATCAATTTTTAATAGCATGATCAATATCAGTTAACATTACCAATGTAAGTTAGCATTACCAACATCAGTCAGCAGGTTCAACATCAGTTGGCTTGATCAGAATCCGTTAGCATTAACAGCATCAGTCCGCAGGATCAACATCGGTTAGTTTCACCAGCAGCAAGCATCATCAACTGGTGTCGCTAACAGCAGTTAACATTAGTAACAGATGGGAGCCATATCACCACCAGTCAGCAGTATCAATATCACTTAGCATTAAAAACTTCAGTTAGCCATACCAACATCAGTTAGCAGTATCAGTGTCACTTAGCATTAAAAGCTTCAGTTAGCCATACCAACATCAGTTAGCATTATCAGCATCAGCTAGTATTATCAACATCAGTAAGCATGATCAATGTCAGTACTAGCAACAACAGTTAGCATTAGCAAACATCAGTTTGTAGTTTGCAGTTAGCATTGTTGCTACATGTAAGAGAATCAAAGGCAGTTAGCGATATTATCAAGAGTTGCCAGAATCAATACATGTGAGCAGGTTCAATTGCAGTTGGCACTAGCAACCGCAGTTTGCAGGATCAACAACGGTGAGCATTATAGCAGTAGGTAGCAGAATCAGCAGTTGTTCGATAGATAACATCTATTTATTCATCCATATAGGATCCATCCATCCATACATCTTACATTTACAAATATACAACTTGTGTCCCAATATATATATATCTATATCTATATATCTATATAGGTATATATGTATTTATATGTATTTAATATGTAAACACTAGCACACATAGCACTTTGAGATTTGATCCAAATGTAAAGTGTGTTACAAATTAAATGTATTATTATTATTATTAAACAGAGCATACAGCCGTCACTGTGATGTCACCAGTGGAGCTCCACCCCCTTTATACTGGCTGGCAGCATCAATAATTTAGAAGTGGAGCTCTGAAGCGTCTGAACACTTCACTTCACTTCATCCCCACCGGGACTGACTTATTCTGGGCCGCTGCCTCGCTTCCAATAACCTTTTCCCCCCAAATCCACAGCAATGACATCAACGACCCAAAGCGGGAATTTTTTAGTTCCCCCAACTGTGGTGGAAAACATTTCAGTTTATTTATTCATTTATTTTTTCTTGGGGAGTTTTTGAACAAAGATATGGATAATTTTCCTTTTCCATTCCAGGTTCATTAAGTGAAACAGTCCTGGTTTATACAGTTAAACAGTCCAGGTTTATACAATGAAACGGTCCAGGTTTTACATTGAAACATTCCAGGTTCTAACAGGGAAACAGTCCAGGTACACAGAGTGAGACAGTCCAGGTTTATAAAGTGTAATAGTCCAGGTTATGGTGAGAGAGTCCAGGTTCATGCAGTGAAACAGTCCAGGTTCTTAAAGTCAAAGAGTCCAGGTTCACATGTTGGAACAGTCCAAATGTATCCCTCCATCTTTTCTAAATATGTTTTGTTGAAGTGGTGATGGTCTAGGTCTTGGTTTAGGTTTTTGCTATAACGGGGCTGATCTCGTGGTTTCGGTTTAATCCACGAAAAAGTCTCAAAACTACCAACCTGGATGAGATGACGTGTTTTTAAAGCAGATCTGAGTCTGTAAATCTCATCTCACGCAGATCTTCATCTATTCTCCTGAGATGCTGAGCAGACATAAATGATGCAGGATGCTGGAGCAGAACCTCATCCTTCATGCCCCAGTTCCTCCAGAGCTGGTCTTACAGGTCTGATTCCAGAGTTCCTGTTTGATCTTTTCAGCTGCATCATGATTGAGTAAACACGCAGGTCTGGATTACTGCCCCAGAGATCATGAAGGACTCACAGAACCAGATCAGCACTACTGCAGACGGAACCTTCATAGAACCTTCCATAAAACACCTTAACCTGAAGATAGAGTTTAAACCCAACAAAAATCGTGTCTAAGTTTGGGATTCACCAGATCTGGTTGATCCCGACTGTATGTAATCTAAACCTAAACTCAATATTATCCATCTTTAACCTTTAACCAAATCAAATCCCAAACTTAAATCTACATCTTACCCAGAGCATACATTTTAACTTTAAACTCAACTTAGTCCTAATTTGATTTACATCAGGTTATAACCCTAACCTCAAATTAGTCCAGTTTAAATCCACCTTCATCCTAAACATACCCTAATCCTAATGTTGAACCTCTAACCATCCTCATTCCAAACCTAACCTAATACTTATTTTAATTTGAACTATTACATAAACAAAAATAACGCAAGGTTATCGAAATTAGGATAATCCCAAACCCGTACATAATTTATTCTTTATCTTAATCTTATCCGAGTCTAACCCGAACCAACCTTTGGTTAAACCTCTCCTCAGCTTTAATCCGCTTCTTACAAAACCTAATCTTAAATATTTTTGCCATAACCTCGCCTTAAACCTTATTTAATCCAACCTAAATTTAATAATAACTGAAATCAAAATAGAATTTTATCTATCTAATATATCTTCAAGTTTAAGATAAACACAAAGGTTACTCGGTTAATAAGGACAAGTTAAGCCTAGACTCAATCTTAACCTTCCAGAGAGCTTCACCCAAAGTCAGGTCAACCACAAAACATCAGACATGGGAATAAAACCCAGCATCAGAATTAACCCACAGTTTCTTTGACCTCAAATGCATCATGAACCTAAGATTCCTCCCACAAATAAACAGAATCCTATGAAGGGATGAATCCCTCAGCACAAACAAACACCATCAGCCAGAAGATGCTGCAGCAGCTTCTTACCGTTTTGGAGACAATGGAGACGCCTTCCATTCATCCACAGAGGAGAGAGGAAAGCACACACCTTCACACACCTCTCACTATCACTCGCTTCCTCTGCTCCTCCTCTTCCTCCTTCCTTCTTCCTCTGCCCTCCCTCTCTCTCTCTCTCTCTCTCTCTCTCTCTCTCACTCTCCTCACTTGCTTAGTCTACCTCTCTCACCCAGCCACTCCCCCGATTCATCCTCCTCCTCCTCCCTTCTACTGCTTCCTTTCAATTTAACCTCTGTCCTCCTTTCCTCTCTCTCTCTTCCTTTGCCCCATTCTGTTCCCCCTCTCTCAACCTTCGTCTCTCTCCCCTCCTGGGTATGTTCTCTGTGGAGATGCATGGTTGCTTTCTTGACAGCCTCTACTCCACGTGTCTGCTTGGGTGTGTTTTCACTCTCTGCCACCACACACACAGACACACTCACACACATGCGCACCCACAGATTCACACACGTGCACACACACACACAGACATGCACGCGCTTACACACACACACACACACACACACACACACACACACACACACACACACACACACATACACAAACACACACACACTCACACACATGCACATCCACACATTCACACACATGCATACACACACACATTCACACACCACCCTTACATCTCTCTCTGTTTACTCTAGCTTATTTCCTGCGGACCACCTGACAGTCTGAGCTGTCCGGCGCCGACACACCCCTGAATGTTGCTGGATGAGTGCAGCGTCACAGAGGACGTGTGCAGCAGCAGAGTCAGGTGTGGTCGAGAATAAATTCCTCCTCCCTCCTTCTTCCCTTCTTTCTCTCCACTGCTTCCTGTCTATGTGATGTCATCGTTTTGGATATCTGCTGTCTTGCAATTTTGTCCATTCAGCTCTTTTGTGTATGTAAGGAACAATGCAAGAATAGAATCTGAATACAACGACGATGCCGGTGCACGACCAGGACATTTATAACAGCCTTGGCTATAGGTTCTAGACCGCCCATTTTGCAGCAGTCTCTCATTTGTAATGATTAAAGAGCGTACTGTAGCGCTTCTCTGATGTACTAATGTGATTGTTGTGTCTTTATCTAGTAATGACGTGGCTGTGGTGTCTCTGTGATGTAATGATGTGGCTGTAGTGTGTGTGTGTCATAATGATGTGGCTGTAGTGTGTTTGTGTCATAATGACGTGGCTGTAGTGTGTCTGTGTCATAATGACGTGGCTGTAGTGTGTGTGTGTCATAATGACGTGGCTGTAGTGTGTGTGTGTCATAATGACGTGGCTGTAGTGTGTGTGTGTCATAATGA